>JAANSO010002245.1:0-14041 GCA_036507315.1 Lepidocyrtus fimetarius
ATCCTCCCTTGCTGCTGTTGCTGACAAATTTCAAAGGGTTGCATTTGAACTTGAATAATAAGTATTCCGTATGTTATCACTGCTCCACATGTCTGCAATTTTTAAAATAATTTAAAAATTTAACGAAAAATGACAAATTATACTGTGCATATCAAATTATTAGACAATAAAACTAACCGTGGTAAGAAATCGATGTGTTACTGTAAAATATCGACAATACAAGCCTATGCCGTCCTTGTCTATTGTGTTTGATAATATTGATAATTTCATTCTGTCATCCAAGCTCATTTCCTTGCTCAAACCATCCAGTATCCAGGATTTGAATGCTTCATGAACCTGAATTTAATTATTTATCATTGCAATTAAAGAGGCTTGCAATTACTTTAAAAATCATTCCTTTAAAATTCCTTCTCACCAGCCTATGAAATTCACTTCCAATCCACCAAATAAGAGCACTTACAAACAACCACAGTAAATAGTTCAAATCTTCTACTGTTTGACCAGCTTCCAAAAACCAAAACGGTGTTTGAATAGCCGAGAACCAAAATGGTGTTTGGATAGCGTACGTTAAATTACATAAATAATGTGTAAAAATTACACCTCCAAATACTGCATTAGCTTTGTTAGTGATCCCCTTAAGCCTTTGATAAACTCTCAAGCCTTCGTCCACTGGAACGGTGCCTCCTTCCATTACCATTTTCACTTCCTTTCCAACTTGCCTCAAACCCAGTACTAAAGGCAAAAGAAGTGCATGTGGCATTGAATTCAAACATCCACCATGAAACACTAAAACTTTGAAGAACCCCTGAATGACTTTCACTAATCCACTTGAATATCCATTCTTAACTGGAAATAGTATTCCAAATCTATTTAAGACACAAATTATTCCATCCGTCACCATTTCAGCGCCATTCCTTATAGTTATCTGTCCTGGTGTTGAGTATAAACTGGACACTGCTGAAATGCAGTAAAATAAGAATGGACAGAGCCACACTGCGATGGATGGAGATTCCAGTATTTCTATGCTGTCTTCCATATGTTTGAAAAAACTCCACAATTTCTCTATGCTTTATGCAAATTATAACAATCACTGCAGCCACAGATATCCAAGTGAGAATCAAACAGAGCAAAAGCAAAACACCAACTGTAATGGCTTCTCCATTAGTAGAAAGCTCGAGTAAATCTTGAATGGACAAAACCAGCCCAAAAAATAAAAGAAACGATGCTGCCAAAGATAAAGCAGCAGAATAAAATCTGAAACAATAAAATTGATTATTAAATGAATTTATAAATATCGTTGTGACTTTTTTAATCAAAATTAACTTTTATGCAATTTACTTACTTTTTGCAATACATTGGAATGGACTAATTGATAGCATCTTTGACACTCTGACCACTTCACATGAAAAGGCGATAAGAATATTTTGGAGTAAAATGAGATCGCTTTTGCCAGAAAGGCTGGAGCTTTAGGTTCTCCAAAATAGCCAAACTGGTTATTATGATAATTCAGTGTGGGTTTCATGTTTTGATCGGCTAATTAACTAATTGTTTAACTTTATAACTTTGTAAATTCAACGAAATATCAAGATTTGCATCTCAATCAGATTATATTTGTAGAAAGAATAGACGTATGAAGCTTGCATTGCAGCATCGCTTATCTCTCAAAGCAAACTACTGAAAAAATAGAAAGGGAGAATTAGGTACGGCAGAAAAGAGTAATAAAGTAACATCAGGCGCTCACTTTCTAACAGATTTGTTGATGTGGAGAAGTTCCTTACTAAACATGCACATACTCCAGTTTCACAGTTCTTCTGTTTTGAACTTCTTCAAGGGAAAAAGGAACAAACAAGTTTTAGAATTGTGAGACCTGATCAGAATGAATCTAAAAATGGAATGCCAGCAGTTTTGGTATGGAAAGTGAAAGTCATCTTGGATGGGACAGCAGCAAAGGATCTATCATGAAAGTGGATGCATGACAAGATGGGCTTAGAACTACGGAAGGCCGAGTTTGCATTGCTTGGCTTTCATTGTTAAAAAAGTCCGAGTGTAAAATTGAAATTCTGATCCCCTAATCATGTAAAATGACATCTGACAAAGGAAAGGCGGATTCGGAAGCAGTTAAATAAAAAGTATTTTCCTCTTCATCTATTTACAGCGAGATTATACTTTCATATAGAAATGCACATTTACGTCTAATTTTGAATAGGTTTTCTCAAATTTGTTCCTTTTGATATTATAATGAGTGAAAGTATGTGAAACCCTGAAGTTTCTACCATCTAATTGAAATGAAACTCTGTGGGAACTTAACTTTATCTCCTAAACCAAACTTGCTATTAGCAAAAACGACGTAGAATCAATTTTCTCTAATAAATTCTTTCTGGTTGGATGACAAGAAATAATATCCTGTTTACATTACATCTTTCTTGTTGAAAATAGCTAGTTGGTTTTACCACACATGGATTCACAACAATAACCCTTTCCTGTAGCCTTATTCTATCCTGCCACATCTATAGTCCATTTTGACATTTGTGCACACAAGAGCATAAGTTCCCACATATTGGAATCTTCCAGCTATCCAAACAAACGTTGTAAAAGGAAGCTAAAATATTAGTTCACATCATATTCCGTATTATCGAACTCAAGCGAACGTAGAAAATTTGACAATAACAGTCTCAAATATCAAAAGCATCTTTCTCTGGTATTAACTTGTGACCAACACAAAATTCAAGCAATTTTGTTTCATCAAAAAATTCATTTTAAACCAACTGCTGCTATTTCCGTCTAATATAAGGATCTACATCTTTTAAAGAAACTTTCGCCAGGAAAGGAAATGTGTGGCAGATTTGTTTTATCATGTTTGGTTTATATAGCTAAAGTTAGTAATGCGTTTTTGGTTTTTGTATCAAGGTTATTCAAACTGGAAACGAGCTTTTGCTTTTTCATTTTATGTTTGAGTAGTAAAACTTTTAACATTTTGAAGTCAGCTTCCCAGTTTAATCGCAAGTTTTTCATTCTTTTACAATAATGCTCAATGAAGTGAAGGAAATAAATGGGAATAGAGCGTAACAGAGTGAAAGCAGGAATATATCAAAGGGAAAGAAGCGATGAAGGCCGGTACCCCATTCCCATTACAATAACAGCTTTCACCACCGCCGCCTTTTCTCACTCCTAAGCCCTCCATGCCTTGTTGACATTAATTTATTAGATTACAATTAGGAACGCGGTATACAAACTTCTTAAGCGAGATATAATAAATGATAAAAAGAAAGTACATATAATATAGTAGTAGCAATACAATAGGAGTACGTATGAATGAATACGGCATTGTTTTTATTTTCTTATTTAATAATGGGATTTTTCCTTTGAAGATGTAGATGATGATTAGAATTGGGTTGCGGAAATCTCCGTAACGTTTTTCTGCAGCATGGCAAACATCGTTCGTGTTGCAGGAGTTAATAGTTGAAGCATAATCATTCCATACGTAAGGATCACTCCACAAGTCTACAATTCATAGTTCAACCATAATTCATAAAATTAAATATAAGCAATAAATCTTTAATTATGCAAAATAAATTTTACTTACAGAGCAAAGCAGTCGATGTGAAATGTAAAAATATCTGCAGGACAATGCAACAGGACAAATTTCAATCATGTTGGATAATGAAATTAGCCGAAGTTGTTCATCTTGAGAAATTTCACCCAAAATAGTTTTCTTTTGAATCCAACCAGCCATCCCTTCATAAAGAATCCGATTCCACTCACCAGCTGCCCACCAAACAAACACAATTCCAGAAATGTGTGCGATAGAGCTGGCTTTCTCAAATGTACTTTCAGCAGTGGAAAACCAAGTTGTTCCCTTTCCTTCTTCCATAGCATAGACCCACCATAAGGGAAGCTGGATTATGTAAAGAACGTTGGAAATAAATCCGACAAACATAAAATTTCCAAAAACGGAACTTATTTCTTTAGAAATGCTAAGTAGGTGGTCATATATTAATAAAGCTTGACATGCCCCTAAATTCTTTTGACAAGCTTCGGTTGATAAAAATGTATTTACATTGATGGCCTTTTTTCTCAAAGTACATCCAACAACGAGGAGGAGACACTGAAATGAGCTTACATATACACCTCCACCGATAATAACAAATTTAAAAAAGTATTGCAGAAAAACTAAGAAGATTTTAGAAACAAAAGAAGGGTTATTTTCATCAATTTGGAAGAGAAAAGTACATGCAGATATTCCCAACTTTGTTCCACTCGCTACAGTAAAGCGTCCAGGTGTAGTGAGTTCCATTGTTAAAATAGAAACAACGAAAAACAAAACTGGAAAAAGATAAAATATGGGAGAAGGAAGGATAGACCATTTTAAAGGATATGAATCGGTTACAAATGTATTTAAAATTCGAAGAATCCCTTCCTTATCAAACCAGATAACATACAGGTACTGTGCAAAAATCCAAATCGATGTCAGAAAGAGGAAGAAGCCAACGATGAATAATATTACGGTCGATGACGCCAAATCTTGAAATATAGTGAATTTTATCGTCAGCAACATCCATGCCCCGAGCAATAATAAGACTCCAATTGTGAGCACTAAACAAAGGCTCTATTGAAATCCAAAAAACGTTGGATTTTGAAAATTTATTTTAAAGTTGAAATTGCATAAAAACTGCTTCTTACCATTCTTAACCACGAAATCCTTATTAATTTGTATCGCTTATCCCCTTCAGACCATTTGATACGGAAGGGGAAGATCATAATTTTGGAGTAAAATTTGAACACTCGATAAATCAAAATTAGTAAATTTGGCTCACCATAAGCTTTATATGCAAACTCATCAAGACTTTCTTCGACTTTCCATTTTGTAAAAGCCATTTTTTAAAGAATTGATAATCCAACAAAAGCATACAATAAGTTTTGAGGTCTGTCACAAGAATGTAAACTAGAAAGACAAAGATCGAGGGTAATTCCAGCAATTAATGTCTTTTCGCAATTTGGAAAGGAAATCAACAGCAATCGCTATTGTTGTGATAAGCATGACTGTAGCAATATTAGGCTTTTAAAGCGAAATGCACATGTTACAGAGATTATGAGATAATGGATATCAAAGGAAGCGATTATGATTAATTAGACTTGGTAAATAAAAACCAACTGTCCACTCATGTCTTCATAAAGTTTATATTCAACTCAATAGAGTGATGTAGCAATTTGCTGTTTACTTTGGTGTGTACAAAATAGATACAAGAACAAAATGGATGAAGAAGAAAAGATAGCTTTACTGTAGAAACCAAATATCCGGTTTCATTAATTTTTCGATTTTTCGTGTTAATACAAATATGGCTTATTTCATTAGCTTATAATACTTGCAAAATTATAATTAAAAATTCAAAGTCATTTTTTAAGAGGATTTCAAAAATTTTAGTGAATTTCAATAAAATGCTGTCGTATTTTTTTCAAATTGCCCCATTTCAAATAAATAGAGAAGCATGAAGCGACGAGTGTCAATCCAAGAGCCGGAGAAGCCAGAGCCACCTAAACCCCCTCGCTCAAACAAGGCTCAAAATACACAAAACATTCCTGATCATGGCCCACCCCCAAGTTCTGGAGAAACTGGTACCTCTTCAACGTCTAATGTTCCATCGAATCTAGAAAACGATATTTGTATGCAGTTGGATTACCTTCAACAAAATTTCTTTGATTTGGGGAAGCTTAACAAAGGATTAGAACAAACGAGAAACCTTTTGTTTGGAAATCTCATCCAATTGGAGCAAGATACTCCTACTGAAAAATGCGGTTGTGTAGAAGAATGGTTGGAGAAATGGGAAGAATTGCACAAACTTACCTCGAATTGTAAATGTGGACTTGATAAGTGCGGTTGTGAATGCTGTAGTTGTCCTACAAGTACTTCAAGAGCCAGAAGTAGCTCTAAAGATAAGGTTATGTATCCAAGGAGTTCAGCTAATAAAGCCAATGACGATAATGATAAGACTCGAGCAGAAAATCAAAAGAAATATGACGATGATGATAAATCCTCTACTAGCTCTAGAAGCAGTAATAGTAGGAAGAATAGTCAACCAAACTCAGAATCACTGTCTGAAGAACAGCAGAAGACTTTTTCACCTACAAAAATCAAAGAAAACGGCAATAACAGAGTTTCTTTCGCTGCGGAAATTGAAACGGTAGGGACAATAGATGGTAACTGCGAAGATGAAGAAGAAGTTAACAACAACGCTTTCAAACCTGTCGGTTCTTTACCCACATGTGCTTTTCAAATGGTAATGGGGAGACATGGCGAAGGGGAAATAAACAACAACATAGTGGAAGCTGCTGCTTCAATTGCTGCTGAACTAACAGCCAAGATTGAAAAACCTGATGATGAAGATAAAAAAGAATCCTTTCTTGAGTCTCTGATGAAACCCTTTGAGTATGAAGATCCTCCAGAACAGGAAATGGTGGTAAACATGACATGGGCAGAACGACGACGAAGGAATAAAAGGAGATGGAGAAGAATACAAAAATACTTCGTTTGTAAAAAACCATCAGATTGTCCGCCCCCTCCTAGATGTTGTCCACCTCCTAGATGTTGTCCCCCTAAACCTAAATGCTGTATCCCGCGACCTCTTTGTTGTCCACCAAAGCCTTGTTGCCCCCCAAAACCATGTTGCCCTCCAAAACCGTGCTGCCCTCCAGAACCCTGTTGCCATCCTCCACCCTGTTGCCCGCCTCCATGTCCGCCTCCGTGTCCACCACCCCCGTGCCCGCCACCCCCATGCCCACCTCCTCCTCAACCTGTGATAATATGTCAACAGCCGGCCCCGTGCTGTCCACCACCAAGAACAAAAGTTATTTGTTGCCCAGCCCCTCCACCACCGCCGCCACCACCATGTCCAGGTCAAACAATCATAATGCCACAACCCTACTGCGTCCCGGTGACCCCTCCTTGTTCTTGTCCAAAAGCACCTTGCCCACCTCCACCTTGTCCTCCACCACCCTGTCCAGATCCTTGCTGTGAACCAGATCCCTGTTGTGAACCGGATCCTTGCTCGGAACCTCCTCAAAACCAATGTTGTCCACCTCCTTGCCCACCAAAACGTTGCTGTGGAAGGAGAAAACGGTGTTGTTGTCCATTTTATCCTCCACCGCCTCCTCCTCCACCGGAATCTAGTGAAAGTGAGTGCAGCGACTGCGAAACAGATTTTCCTAGTCAATTCCTCTGGTTCGTCTTAACAATGAATTCCACAGCGAATTATTATAAATGCCATGCCTCGACGGAAGCTGCTAATTACAGAGCACAACTAGAATTAGAAAGAGAGCTGGTCAAAAGGAAAGAAGAACTTGAAGCTGCAGAGGCAGCACAGAAAGTAACACGTCTTGATGTTAGTTGTCTTCAGCAAATCATTCAAACACAAGGAAGTGGAGTACTCTGTAACAAGGAAGTAGCCATCACACTTCGTCCTTACAATCCACAATGTGCCGACGTTGGAAATCCCCTGATTGACATGCACTCTTTAAAATTATTTGCAAGTGGAGAAAAGGAAACGGATTGCTGCTGCTGTGAAGTGAAGAAAAAATGCGATACTGAAAAATGCGACTTTTCTGGAGAATGCGGAGATGAAGCGATGGAGGAGGAGTATACTCAATTCCCAGAAGAGGTCGAAGACACAAAGAAGGAGGAAAAGAAGACAAAAGCATGTCCAATTGCCCCACCAGCTCCTCCATATTGTCCTTGCGACGTTAATAAACAAATGGCTGTAGCAGCTAATGCTTTACTACCTAGATGTACTCTCTACGGGACAAACAATCCGTGCCCTTCTCCGCCTATTCAATGCCCAACCTATTGTCCTCCATCGATCTCGTATCCTGGTTCAGGATATTGTACTCCCGCTGGGCCGTATTGCTCACCACCTGGTTACTGTTCTCCTCCTGGTGGTTACGGTCCTAGTCCACCTTACTGTTCTTCCCCACCCTATTTTAGCTGCCCATCACCTGGTTATCCTTCCTACAATTATAACTGCTATTCTTGTTTCCCGTCTTACCCTTCGCCTTTTCCGTGGTCACCACCTTACCCTTGTTCTCCTTACCCATGTTCTGCACCTAATCCTTTTTACTGTAGTCCACCACCTTGTCCTTGTCCTCCTGATGAATCTTTTCAAGATCCATGCTTGGAGGAACAAGATGAATGCATGGAAGACGACGGAATTCCAGATATTTGCAATATCAGCCTCACAAGCCAAGATGAAAGACACAGCGGAAGCGGTGGTAGTCACCGAAATAGTGACGGAAGTCACCGCAATAGTGGCGGAAGTCACCGCAATAGTGACGGAAGTCACCGCAATAGTGGCGGAAGTCACCACAATAGTGACGGAAGTCACCGCAATAGTGGTGGAAGTCATCATAATAGTAGAGGAAGTCACCACAGGAGTAACAGTTACGATAACGATCATCGGAATACCTTCGGAAGTAGTGGCCAACGAAGTCACGGCTATGGAAGTGGAAGCAGAAAAAATAGTAACAACAACTCCGGTCGGGATAGCTATGGAAGTGGAGGTAGAGGAAGTCATGGGTCTGGAAGTGATAATGGAAGGGGTATTTTGAAAAATGTAACGAGTAACAATAATATCAGACAACAGAAAAATTTCGAAGTGGCAAATGCCTGCATTAGACCAGCGCCAAATCCTTGCTGTCGACTTCCATCCATTCCCTCCTGTTGCGTAAACAAGCCCCCGTATTACCAATCACAAGCTCCGCTGCCTGCTCCTTCCACACCACACCCACTACCGCATAAGGAGATGATACCCAGCAGATCTTATGGGTTTGACTTAAATTATCAAGAAGATACGAATAATAATAGAACTCGTGCGCCTAAATGTGGACCGAGACAGTGCCCTACAAGCATTCCTATTAGAAGGAGAAAGAAACGGTCAAAATCCAAGAAGAGGTCTCGTTCGCGAGAATATGATGAGTGTTAAAGCGGGGATAAATGGCCAAAAAGTACTAATGGCTGCTCCAAATTTTATTACATTTTTATTATTATAAAAATTGTTTTCAAACTTTGGATGTACATGAAAAATAATTAAAGTGCAGTTAAAATACTGTAACGGTGCCGTCGTACGTAATATTAGATACATAATAATAAGTACATACTATTTGTTTGTGTTAGTAAAGTTAGTAAATCATCTAGCATCAATCATTCATTGGTTAGTATTTTGTTAGTAGTAGTAAACCAATAAATAGTACCCTGTCAATTTCACAAATTAATTTATATACCAGCCTTCACACAGCAACTATCTTAATTTTAACGTTTGTAATGGTATAGTCTTCTATGAAAATCAGTTTAGTTCAGTCTCGCTACAGCCCCATATGTCCGTAAAGTTCTACCGTGGTAATTGTCAACTGTTTCGTAATTGTCAAGTCAGTATGGTTATGATATCCATTTGATCATGTCAACAAAAGTCACATGCGGGTAGACAAGCGTCATGTCATATTATAGTATGTAATTGTCTTTTTACTCAGGTATTCGTCTACCATATTGCAAGAAATTAAATAAATAATAGAAATTGAATAAAAGTCAAGTCATGAAAAACAAGTAATTTGATTAATTGATTTTTTACATCCGTTGTTATTTCTATGTCAAGTCTGTAAGGTCGTGTGTAAAGTTTGTCAAATTAGTAAAAGAAAGTCATGTCGCAATCCTGTCAATAAGGGATTAATGTTTCATTGTTAGTTCGTTAAACTGACGTATTTATTATAGTCACGTCATGGCAGTGAACAAGCTAAACAAATAACCGTAAAATTGTCCAAAGTCCATTATTATAAAATAGTTGTAAAAGTCTGTCTTAATTTGTGACTTTCTTTGTTTTACTGTAAATGCGTCCAATTTATTGTGTGGTTTTGGTGAAATGATTGGCTTTTGAAATAGTTGTTGAAATAGTCATGTTCGTTCTAAACTCATGTTGTAGTAACATGTCAGTAAATCAAGTAAAGTTTTTATCTCCCTCGCTCATCATTAAACTTCCTAATTGATCTTGTCACGTTAAATATTTTCTCATGTCTACTAAATGTCAAAGTCACGCTTCAAGTTCATTCTTGCTGTTTTGCTATTGCTTCTATTTTCTAACTATTAATCGCAATCTAAAATCAAAACATCTACATTTTCTATTTTACTACCTATTACGGTGGTGCTTACTTTAGTGCGCTGTGCAGTGCTGTGTTTACTGTATAGGAACTGGCTTTCACCAAAAATACATAAAAAGTGATAAATAATTTTCTAAAATTATCTTTATGAGATCATTTTCCTACTGCTTCCTCCGTTTCTTAAGTTTTCTTTTCTTAAGTGTATGTGAAATCTTACTTGTAGAGAAAAGGACGTTAACGCTGTTTCAACGCTTTCTTGTTTGAATTACACTACCGCTGGTTTGGATAAATACGCAAGATGAGCTTTTTCCCTTAATTTCGCACTGAGGAAAGAGTTTGGTAGGAATAAGCGTGCGAAGATGTTCCTTGCAATTCTCTGTGCCATTGGGAATTGTGTGCCACGAACACGAATCATTTCCGGCGTTGGTCTAGAAAATCATTTGAAAACCATGTTAAATATCATTAACACACAATTATACATTCTAGAAACCTTTAAAGTCACACTATTACACACACGAAAATACTGTTTGCAGGTTTCGCTTTTTTAAAGAAAAGAGAAAATCTCAATACAAATTGGTTTTGTTTTTAAAGATTGCATGATTCAAATAAAGTATAATTTTTCTTGCCTGTCAAGCAAATAATCGATCATCTCAGAACCCTCATGGTTCACACGAGTAACGGTATGTGCTCGAATCACTGGCAAAGTGGCACCTGATACTTCTGATCCCATTTTTTGTGCGAAATTGCATCGTTATTTCGAGTGGTCCATATTTCATGTGTGAACGAATCTAATAAAATGAAAAATGGTTGTTAATTTTAAAATTATTTAATTAGCTTTTAGAAATTTTACGAGCCAATCGAATAACAAACTTACCAAGGTATAATTACCGAAAAGTTGCATTTCAGCATCTCCATCCCTCTGCACTCTACTTAACCCTTCAATTCGTCCCCCACCAACATCTTGTCGAGTCCTTCTTCTAATCCTATTTAGCAGAGCTTGCTGCTGCTTCTTTCTCTGGTTTTGTTGTTGCTTAATTTTCTGATTTTGTTTCTTCCTCCTGTTTTTCAATCTCTGCTGCTGTTGACGAATCCTTTGACGCCTTCTCCTCTGCCTATTCCTTCGCTGTTGTTGTTGCTTCCTCCGCAGGAAAATATTCCTACCTCCAAGTGAAGTAATGCGGGTAACTTGCTGACCCCCCAGCACCTTCTTTCTCTGCACAGGTTTTTTGAGCGACTGCTGCCTCAACACTTGTTGTCTTCTCTTTTGATTATTTCGATTCATATTAGGACGGAAGAACGCTGGCAGTTTTAATTGTCTTCCTATCGATATAGAAATCCCAGAGTTAGGATTACCAACAACACCACCTGCAACAGCAGGACGTCGTCTCCTTATCTGAGTACCGGATGCTGCCATCAAGGGTTGTTCTCTTTCACTATAAAAATAACAAGTCATCATCAGGTTGAAAAAAACAACAGTAGGCAGATTGATGAGAGGATTAGGTTTATACTTATCATTGTCATTCATTTTTACTAGTATGAGTCTACTCAGTACGCATGCATATTATTTTATTCTAAAAATGCAAGTGAAATTAAAAAAAAAATTCCCACGGTATAAATACACGCTTCTTCCGTTTTACTTACGCGACTTGTCCCCTCGGCAGTACGCGAAAATAGAGGGGATCCATTGAAGCTACTCTAAGCTCCGTTCCCATGTTAGCGAAGTGCACCGTCTATAAATCTATTTAGCCTCGGTTCTGCATAATACTGGCCTTGAAACAAATAAACGGAAAATTGACGCGTTTCTGCCGTCCCATTGTCTGTCCCGCTGAGGTTTGCAAAGGTTAGCTCATCATCTTCGCCCTCTAGTTCTAGGTCATCTAGTATAAAACCATCAATTATCATAATAATTGTATAAACTCGTTGTCATTGCTCGACATAAAAATGGAAAAATGCATTAAACCAATCTTGTAAATCCCAGGAAATCACTTGTCCCCGATTTTATTTTTATTAGATGTACCTGACATCCGGAGTGATTCCTCAACCCCTGCTGAGACACCATCAACTATTTCATCTGAGTACTCGGACAAATCTTCTGAGCCTAGTTGGAGGTCTCCGTCTTCATTAATGTAAATCCTTGCTGACCCATTTCTTTCTGAAAACGTAGATTCTTTGTCGATTCGTATTAGACCTATCCGTTGTTGTTGTTGCTTTAATACCAGCATTGTTGCTTCCATTCTTCTTGCTATGTACTCTCCCGTGAACAATGTCAAGTAGCTCTGGAAAAATTCCAGACTGTTCTTCTTCATCCGCTTGTTGCTCCAGTTCTTGTACTAAGTCAATCAAGTCTTGTTCAGTAAAACCAAGGTCAAATTCAAAGATTATCGTCTTCGTCATTATTACTAACGTCTTCCCTTTCGTCGTCATTTTTATTATTAGTCATTCCACGAAATTCTTTGTCTTCTTCCTCATCGCCATCATCCTGATCCCCAACATTATCTTCATAATCATCATCTTCTTCCAGGACAAAATCTGTCAACTGATTAATTATTGCCACCATAGATTCTCCATCCACATTAACTGAACGCTCGGCTGCACCAATGGACGAATTGTCAAAACTGTTTTGTCTTCCTTCTCCATTTTTCTCCAATAGAGTCAAGTTGGACGATGATAGGTTGCCAAAACTTGCAAGTGAAGTAGTTAATGTAGGTACTGATGGTTTATTAGCATCAATGGTCAGTAGTGGTAATCGAATGTATTCAACTTTATCTTTTGTCACTCCGATTGCTTCGTTGGATCTTGTCCAAAGTAGTAATAAAATGCAGCAAGACCTAAACACTGTCTTATGTAGCCCCGTTCTCATTTTAAAGTAAAAACTAGCTGTGACGTTAGATAACTTCCATCGTTGAAACCTCCTCACAAAATTTAATTTCTCAAGTCTTCATATTTTGAAAAAGAGACTTGTTGGTAGGACCTCAAAACAAATCGACTACCTTGAATTAGACGCAAGCCATGCCTTAAACTTTAACACCTCAGCACCAGTTCAAAATGACGTCTAAGACTTTGACATCCCTTGCCCGTTCCTTTTATACAGCTAAAGCGTTTTTACCACTTTTTCTGTCATGATGTGATTACGATGAATGTCTTTTCTACTGTGAAATATGAAGTTTGACTTTAAAGGGATGTGGTGTGGTATTATATTGCATGTCGTAAAAACTGTTGAAAATTTTATTAAATCTATTATCTAGCAAAAAAAACAATACTAAATACATAATGCATACTCTGGCTAATTTTTATCTTTTGTTTAAAACCAACTATAAGCCACAGATATTTGTGTATCATATCACATCGTATGCTTGTTGCATGTTGTCTTTTTAGTTTTCTTACATCCGGTCCCATTCCTGCACTTGAATTGCTTCATTGTCCTTTCAAGTTCAACTTCTTTACTCAAGCACAAAATTTTACAAAACCATAAAAAAATTAAAAAAACAAAAGAATATGGTTTCGCATCTTCTTCCTTTCTGCTTTCTAACCAACTTTACACAACTATCCCCATTGTACTTGCTTAAAATTTCATCTGTTTTCCCCCTGAAAATTATTCTTTTAGTTTTCTTCACACACAGAGAGAACAATGTAACATTACTTTAATCTCATTTGCTAATTTTATAAAATTTAAGGTAAACCCCAAACTAAAAACCTTAGATTATCCTTACTAGATTTTTTTCTTAAAAATACTGTTATCCTTATTTAACAATTTAGTAGAAATTTACAAAGATTTCGAGAATATACTTTAATAGCTGTAATGAGACAAACGTGAGGATCTTCTTCCATAAAAAGTAATTATATCCATCTTTATCCTCAT
Organism: Lepidocyrtus fimetarius; assembly: GCA_036507315.1. Lineage (NCBI taxonomy): Eukaryota > Metazoa > Arthropoda > Collembola > Entomobryomorpha > Entomobryidae > Lepidocyrtus > Lepidocyrtus fimetarius. Next base: position 13,994 of record JAANSO010002245.1, read on the forward strand.
CTTTCTCATTATTATCCTCTTATCATCATACTTTATCACCATTGTTTG
>JAANSO010002246.1:0-14038 GCA_036507315.1 Lepidocyrtus fimetarius
CCTTTCACTCAAATCGAGCAGAACCAGATTCTGTGCAAATACTGGAGTTTATGAATGCACATGATTACAACGGAAGTTACGTGGTTGAAATAAAAAACTTAAATTGGCAACTGGACCACTGTATAATTCTGTCAGTTACTATCTATAGGGAAAAATATATTTTGCAAATTGCTAAAATTGACCAGTTTGGAGAGAATGTATAAAAATGTAAAAAAATAAGCAAAAATAAAAAACTGCTAAGGAATGTGCACACTTTTTTAGGAGAACTGCAGCTATTTTTAAAGTTTTTAATTTTTCCTGGAATATTTATTGGCAAGTTGCAAAAAAGTAGTTTGTCGTTTATTTCAAAATACACTTAAATCCAGGAAAACGTAAAATTATTTAAAAAAAAAATGAAATTTGCATTATCGTTTGTACTGTAGTGCAGTGAACAAAGTAGGAGGATTCATAGTTGATGATATTCCCCAGTGACTTAATGAATAATTCGGCACTCCATCCAACAAAAGAACAAAAGCTCAAAGCCCCGCAGCTTCTTCAAATACGAAGGGAAGGAACTCCATGAATTCCATATTTAGACAGTTGGAGTTGCACTGCATCAATCCTGAAATAAAAGACCTACGTTAAAGTAATTTTTAATTAGATTTTTATTATTAAAATGTATAATATCCGTTAGTTGAGAGCGAATTAGTGCTCCCGATATGCTCCTCACATTGTGCATTTGTAAATTTTTATAATAATCGTTTAAACTGGTCATGTTTTTAGTCTACAACTGTTTATTTATCAGTTAGGATAATTTAACACGACAAGCCAGCATGCTGCAGCATGATATTTAACAATTTAGTTTGACTATTTTGTACATTTAACTAAAAACGTTAGAATAATAGTTATAGTGATTAAGAATGCTACTAAGAACTTAATTATCTCCCATTCACAGAAAATTTAATTTTAATATTGGTGCTTTTTGTAAATTGAAATTAGAAAGTAACACACAACTGGATGTGCAAATGGTGTGCAAGATTTTTTAAATTTTTAAGGGTTAAATTTATTGCTTCCTTTTTACGTATTAATCTGTACATGAAGCTAAACCTTCACAGTATGCCCAACACTGTAAACTGTAGAATCGCAGTGCTTGTAAGTTATGTTGCGTTAAGAAACGGTTGTAGTATTAGATCCTAATTGCAAAACTCCCTGTGAAAGAAATTCCTTTTGATATCCTGCTCATTTCTCTCATTTTCCATGTTGTGTAATTAAATTGAAAACGAATTTGGCACAAAAATACTCTGCAATAGTTTTATTTAAAAATTTTGCTCCATTTAAATCTTCCGGTCCTTGCCGCAGTAACAGACCTGTGTTAATCATATCACTAACGGACACGTGCAGGCTAACTAACTCTGCATTTAATTTTTCTAAAGATCCTGGAAAAATTAGATCCATAGCGAGTTTCATTAACATCTGGGTTAATGCTCCTTGTCCATATTTTATTTTTCCATAAGTACTGTAATATTTCCGAAATTTAAATTCAATCACTTTAGTAACCAAATCATAGGTTAAACTAGTTTTTAATAAATCAGGCAATTCTTCCGGTTCATATACAACCGTGTAAAAATTGGTTGCCGTTTTTTCAAATACTTGAGCAATTAAATAGCACCACAATGGGATTTCCGCAAAATCTTGATCTTTTGTTTGCGAAGAAATTATTTCAAGAGTTTTCTCTGCCAGTTTTGTTAATTTTATTTGGTTAAAGAAAAGATTTTGAGAATGCCAATATGCAGAAAGGAAATTTATTTGGTTTTCCTCCGTAAAAGAATGAATATTGTATCCAAGTACATTCAAAGCAGTTTCTATTCTTTCAAGAAAATGCGGCCTTGAAGCTATCCAAATTCTCGTGTATTTTAAATAATCGTTGATATCCTTGATAACCTCTAAACAGAAGTGGACATCATCTGGAAATATTTCGTCGAAACCATCCAGTAACAATTCAATTTTTATTGCATCCGAACATAATATTTCCTTAAGTTTATCATCTCCGTTGCTTAACACAGAATTCCATAATGTTTCAAATAAAATGGACTCAAATCTGGACCGGTTGTTGGATGACTGAAGAACTTTCATTTTGTTTACAAATATTGTTAGATTAAAATGAACAACTATTCGTTCAGGACACAGTTCCTTTATTTTGTGGCCAATTTTAATCAACATTGTAGATTTGCCCATTCCAGGCCAGTCTGAAAAACAAATTGGATTTTTACTTTGGATGCAGATTTGCAGGATCTGTGCTTCTGTAAGTTTCTGTTGTTGTTTGGAGTCCAAATTAACCAGCCTTTGAATGATTTCTATATTTCTGGTGGATTGTACCCATTTTACATTTATCTTCTCTTGAAGTTCATCAACTCGAGAAAACTCTATCCAGTGAACTGGTTCATTTGTTCGGCATTCAATTTTTGAGAAATGACTGTCACTATCCAAAACGATATATCTTTCAGAAAGCCGTCGCATTTGGATTTGCCCATTGGAGTTGTCTGTTGTGTTGTTAACGTAATTAGATAGTTCAAATTTTTCTATTCCACTAAAGCAGAAAACGTCGTCTATTCTGTCTGCAGTTTCAAATAGTTTATTAATGTCAAGAATGTACCGGGAGACCAGAGTCCTTGGAATGTAATGTGGGATGATTTCCGGAAGTGTGTCATTAAAGATGGTTTCGTTCTTAACAAAATACAGCGTGTTCTGCTTAATGCAAATGCCAAATTCGTTTGCAAGCTTTTCTAATAATACACAAAAAATTAGCATCCGTACTTCGTTGTCGTACAAGCCTAAATTGCCTATTGATCTTGAATGGAGATATTTTTTACCTGCAATATATTTAAGACCATATTTCTCCAAAGCTGTGACAAGAACATTCAAAGTAGCATCGAAACCCTTTTTGAAAACCCAGAATTCAACAATGGCAGTGATTGCATCATTTAAAAAGTAAGTTTCCAAGTTCAGATTACGCCTGATTGTTTTTATGTTCACTTCATCTACTTCCAATTCACGAGCGACACCGGACCAATTGGAAAACAGCATTGACAAATGCTCTGGTATAGTCAGTACCCCAATTACCTTTCGTTTTGCTAAAATAAAATAACTTTTATATTTTGCTTTCCTCTAAAAAACGTTTAAAGAAATGGTTTGCATTTAGATTTAATACTCACCTTCAGAAGCAATAATTACATCTCCCATTTTGAAACCTCAAAGAAGCCACTCCAAAGAATATGAATAGCACTGAAAATATTCATTCACTTTCCACACCAAAGGTTTTAAGAGCACCAGCAAACGAGCAAATGAAAGAGTTGTATTTAGCTGAAGTCATTTGCAAAAATAATCCAGTATTTTTATCTTATCTTCTTTCGGTATCCAGTATTGTTTGCCTTCAACATTTTCATATTTATCAGTCCACCTCACATCATTTTTGAGTAACCTTGAACATAATGCGCAGTTTTTTTTACTTTATTTTTGGAAAATATTTCACTGAAATATATTTTGTTCAGTTTTGTAAACAAACACACATAATATTTCACTGTTGTAAAATAAATTGAAATTAAATTAAAATTAATCGTTTATCCTTTTACAAACTATTTTTATCAGGTAAAATACATAGCGATTGATATTTTTAAATTGTTCAAAGAGTAGATTGTTAAGTGGAACTAAAATAATTTAGTTTTTTTTTTCAATTTTAATCTCCTAAAAGTTAACTCTTTAACGTGACAAAAGCTTAAAATGTTTATTGCTCTATTATGAAATGCAAAAGTGACAAGGCTTTGGATGAATGGTTTATGTGCTACCACCGTTGTCAATTTTTGTGTTTGCGATATTTTTGTAAACGATTGTAAAACTTTATTTTATGGAGATATTTGACTCAAACAATAAATTCCATTATTTGCCTAGTTCAATGACATACTAATGACCGAATCGTTGTAATTGAACTATATGCTAAGTGGCAAGATAAGGATGGAAAATAAAATTATTTCTTTTGTTCTTTGCAGAAGTGTTTTTCACAAGGAGGGGAAAAGCGTGAACAGAGTCAAAGGAAAAATATTACGTATGCACGCCAATTTACATTTTGGACTGTACAAAGCTTGTCTGAATTCAAAAAGCTCTTCAAAAATGACAAAATGTTGATGAAAATCTAGAAGTACAGGATAAAAAGTTGTAAGTTTATTCTGCTATGCATGTCATGTCCAAATTTCGAACGAGTTCAGAATGACATCATTCCACCCTAATTAAAAATAGGTTTAATTCCTGTGAAATTACGAACATCTGTGATCTTTGGGCATGCAATTCTCAGATAATTTTAGGGGAAAGTAGACCGTGCTACTTTATCATGAAGGGACTACCAGATGAAACATTTATGAGCCTACACAATTTCACTCATTGTACAAGTAGGCCGGAATAATTTAAGAGAGATTATTTTTTACGAGAACTCGACAAAAATTGCAATTTTAAGCAAAAATATAAAAGTCTTTGCGATAATGAGCTCTGCCATTAGCTTCAAAAAGTAAAATGTAATTTGTGAAAAAATCTGATTTTATTAAAAAGTGAATTTTATTCTCGTTTTTCTTTGTCACTGTAATTTTGCAGGATGTCAATGGGACGCTCTCAAAGCGCTCCAAATAATAGATTCAATTTAAAAGAAACTGCCATTCCCTAGCAATTTTAACATTTTCTGTGCTTTCTACTTTGTAATTCCATTCTTTTTATGAAAGTGTCAACCTGTAAAACAAAACACATTAATTTTGCATTAGTTGAAGAGAAAAGGCAAAAAATTTGACAATCGACTTTGTTACTTAACGTAAGTAATCTTAAATGAGGTGGAAATCATTCATTTGAAAGTGAAAAAAGTGAAAATGTCGACAACAAAATGACTTCTTGAGAGCAGTACTTGATGAATAAAATTAATTTCCCTCCATTCCTCCACCTTTTACTTGTTTCCTCCATGGAAAGGGGTGAGCTGAAATGGAAATGACATCTCATCTAATGCATTACAAATTTCTGAAATAGCGTAACTCTTTCTTCCGTCTTTCCACTTCTATTTTCTACATTAAATGCCGGCGTCAAAGCTTTCTAATGCGGACTCCATCCGAGCTTTCTATTCCCGTAAGGGCTTCATCGACATAATCAAAAGGAGTGAGAAGGGTTCATCATCATCTATTCCGATGGGACAGGTTCATTGAAAAAGCGTTTGGGGCAATTTTTACCTCTTGGGACGTTACTAGTTTAGCTGAGTCAATTCCAAAACACTTTCAAAATTGTACATGCCAAAGTGTTTTATGGAATCCCTAGATACGCTAACATCAGCATCTGCCATATTTAGACCTGTATTTATTTTCTGAAAGGCGTTGAAATAAATTAACTCAGCATAAATTCCCAAATCAGGAAAGAACGTGAAAGCTACATCAAGTAGGACGTTTGTATTTTATTATCAGAGTAGAAATAAATTAAGTCAGCATAAATTTCAAATCTCCTCAGGAATGAAGAAACACGGGTAGTCCGGAAGTTATTGACACGTCTGATTTCCTCGTCATTTCCAGTCTGTCAAGTAAATTTATTTAACTTCCGTTTAATTCGGGAAAAGATGGGTAAGCATAGAATCATCTTGAATGAGGCCTTGAGCTATTCACAAAACAGAAATAACTTTGAGGATCAGAAATAATTCAATAAGAAAGTGACAGGTTTAACGAGTTCACATTGCTTGATCAAAACTTAAGCGTAACGAATAAAAAAAATTGAGTCAAACCTAAAAGCACACACGGGATCGCCACTGGGTCTTCATTTACCACAGGACTTCACAAATATATGGAAATAAACCGCAGATCAGTACAAACCTTATTATTTTCTTGGAAAAAATAAATTCTGGTCATTCTCTTTTAGTTCATTGCATTTCATGAATAACACAAACAATTCCCGATGACCATTTTATTTACCAAAATTTTAACGAAAATGAGTTTTCCAAGTCGTGTCCAGAATGGAATACAATGTTGTCCACCCCTCATTCACTGACCCAATCAATTTCCCAACTTGGTTCATTGAACATTTGGAAATGTATTTCTTTCCCTGTTTTAACTAAACAACAGCAATTGCCAGAAAAAATTGTGTCATTGACAAAGGCCAAAAAGCTTGTAGAATTGTAAATAGCAGAACGTAACTAACTTGATTATCCAGAAAGCCCTTCAGGAAAAACGGGAAAAATAATTTAATAAACAGTGAAAGTAAATGGGGACTCGTTTAGTTTTATTCAGTATTAAATGACCTAAGAAAACTTTTTGGAATTGCATCGAATGAGTCATCGTTTTAAATAGATTGGGCTCAATCGGTAACTTTGCTGGTTTTGGACGTCGGTAAAAGTAAAATATTTTAAATTTTCTCAATAAAAATGAATATTCTCTGAATATTTTCACATTTTTCTGTTTTTTTTTACAGCCGCTGTAAAAGTAAAACCCAGAAGTATGAGATGAACGACGCAGTTTAAAATTGTTTAAAAAGTAGAGCAGTCATTTCACGAATAGAAGAGCTCAGTCACCTCGTTTCTAGTTTTTGAAGTTAGGTCACCTTTGCACTTTCCCTGGGAATAACCCACACACTTGTAATTTCCATAGGTCCCGGACGTGCAATCAACATTTGGGAAAGTTGTTAAAGTTGAAACGGAAAGCCATTTTTAGATTTTTTGGATTACCTGTTTTATGAGAAAAGCTGCAAAAAATGGGTTTAAAGATCGCAAATAAAATTTTAAACCCTTAAAAATATTGCAGAAGAGAGTTTTCACCTTTTAAAAGCATTTTTTGCACATTTTTTACTGAATATTTTTTACCCATCACGTACAAGCTGGTCAATCTAAGTCATTTGCAAAATATATTTTCCCCTGGATACTAACTGACAGAAGTATTTGGTCCAGTAGCCAGCTTAAATTTTATTTCTTATTACAACCACGTAACTTCCTCCGTGATCTTGCGAATTTATAAACTCCTGAATCTACTTCTGCTCGATTTAAGTAAAAGTTACAAAATGACTTAAAAAGCCTAATTTTCCTGTTTGTGTTTTTGCAACCAATTCACGTATCTTTCACACGGAAGTGGGTTCCCAAACCAATTCTGATTTAAAACTTTTACTCTGAAAATAGTAATTTTTAACCTAATTTTAGATTTTTAAAAAAATTTATGGAACAGCAATTTTGACACCTTTGCCATAATTCATCCTGCGGATTTTGGAGTTGTTTAATATTAAAAGCTCGTTTTAAATATTCAAATTCCAAAGGAAGAAGACTACTGCAATTGAAGGATAGTACATGCTGGAATTATTTATGACAAGTTTTGAGAATTCTACGTGTGACCACTTTCCACAAAACGCTTGTAAGACTCAATTATTACACGACGTGCTTTCTTCCTCTAATCTTTAAAGCAGGCTGGTTCCGATTAAAAATTTATCTGGGTTTTACTACAAGGTTTAAAACATGAAATCTACGTGTCTTGTATGACATTCGTGATTGTAGGCAGAAAATTATTGTTCATAATTGAATAAATAAGTTTGGAATGATGTGAATCTTTGAGAAATAATTTATTTTTATACCAATTTGGAATGAGTAAACAGTACACACAAAAATTATTTATGTTGGAAACATAATTGCATAAGTTTATCATATTTTTTGCACAAAAATGTAAGTTAAAATCATAAAAATGACTAGATGTGTAATGAAAACATTTTCTTCTGCAAGGCAGCTTCTGGCTTTTAATTTTTACTATTCTAAACCTGGAGTTTCGATTTAAAAATTATTGCTTTCTGGGTCAGGTTATTAAACTGTAATTACGATCGAAAATAAAAACGTTAAATTTAGTTAGTTTTATACAAAGGGAATACAATTTTTGTTTTGCTATCACAGAATAAAACTTTGAAATCCATTTTTTGAAGTTAACTGTCGATTTACAAATAGTTTCGTTGAATTGCATAGGAATGTTACAGAAAATTATTTAACGGCGCCTAAAATCTTAATTGCTAAAGTTCCGTGGTGGGAATTGGTTTCCCGTTTAAAGTTGGGCGTTGATGATGAATGGGAAATTGAATGGGCAAGTCTATGTGGGAGGGTGATTGTTGTTGAGAAAACTGCGGGAAGTTGACTGGATTGATTGGAGTGTCGTATTCATTATAACTAGGAGAGCTGTAGTGGTTGCCATTGTGGTGGGGATGATAGGGAAGCGGAAAGCGAAGACTGTGATTGTGATGGAGGCTCCCGTTCCTTTCGTAAGGGTAATTCAGGAAATTCATCGTGACAGGATTGAGCGTGTGACTGGAATGTAAATAGCTTGAGCCGTTGTGCCCTGGACTTCCATTCATGAGTGAAGTCCTTACTTGGAATTCTTCTTCTGCGAAGGGAAAGGCACTTTGGCTAAGGAAAGAGGATTTCCTGTCCAACTCCTTCGCCGATGCGGAAATAACGGTGCTTCTGTTTTTTCGACGGGAAGGGCGGCGAAAGCCTCTTTTGCAAGTGTTTTTAATTTTGTCGTGGAACTTGTAAAGAAGGAAAAAGAAGAGGACGAGGAAGATCACAGCGAGGGAGATGGACACTCCCAAAATGGTTTTCTCAACTGGTCCCTGCAAATAACAGTTTAAATCTGTTGAGGAGACTTCTACTAGGCGTTTATCACGAAGTTCTCTAGGTTCTGTGCAGATAAAATTTGAAGAAGTATTTTGGATACGAGGTTGAATGAGGACCTGCTTCAGCCAATACAAGTCACAAGAGCAGCGCAATGGGTTCCCTTCAATATTGAACAAACGAAGGTTGCTCCAACTTGCGAGGTCTTCCGGGATGGTCTCAAATGCGTTGTCTTTTAAATTCAAGTTTTTAAGGGCACTCAGTCCTTTGAATAGCTTTGGAGGCAATGACGCCAAATGCTTACACGAGGAAAGCTCCACAGTCTCCAAATCCAGATTCAGAGAAAAGGCTTCAGTCTCAATCAGGGACAGTTCAGGAGCTCCACTAATTTCAATAATTTTGAGCTTTTTGAGTCCACCAAACGCAGCGTTTGGAATGGTTTGGAAGGGATTGCGACCCAGTTTTAAAGATTCCAGTTGGGACAATGAGAGAAAAGAGGAGGTGGGGATGACAGCGAGATTATTGTCAACGAGATTGAGTTTCTTCAACGTAGTCAGTCCACGAAAGGCATGTTCTTCAATTGTGTTAATTTTACAACCTCGCAGGTCAAGATTTATTAAATTCTTTGCGGCGGAGAAAGCATCGTTTTTTATCTGCTCGATTGGGTTGTTAGCGAGGTAGAGCTCTGACAAATGCGGGACACTTCCGTTTTGGCTATTTACGTCGCCGTTCCTCACTTTTAAAGCTTTTAAAGAGAACACGTCTGGAATCTGAGTCAATTCGTTATTATCAAGTTTTAAAATTCGCAAATTTGCAAGTCCCACAAACACTGAATCACTCAAATTCTTAATCGCATTTTGGCTCAAGTCCAGCTCTTGAAGGTTCTCCACAAAACGGAACGTTCCCGGCTCAAGAGAATCAATCAGGTTATTTTGGAGATTTAAAATAGCTAAATTATTTAACGGCGCTTGAGGTCCTCCGAAGGTCTGACTGCTCAATTGCGAGATTTTATTTGAATTTAAATAAAGTTCAACCAGTTTTCGTTGTGAAGCGAAACTGCCTGGCTGAATCAGGATTAAATGGTTGTGGCTGAGATCGATGAAGTTGAGCTCGTGGTAGAACTTTAATCCGCTGTCCACATTCCGAATGCGGTTCCCTTTCAACTGAAGTCGCTCGATTGAAGGATTAAGCGTGATTGGGACGATGTCAAGGTTGGCATCCACACAATCCACGTGTAAATTCTCATCATCACAATTGCAGCCGTTTGGGCAAACTGCAAAAGTCGCGAGGATGAATAAACTGAGCAGCCCAAAGAATAGCGGGATCCATTTGAAGAGATCCATTTTAAAGAAATTGAGAAATTACTGAGAAGCTTTTACTTTAGCCTCATCTCTCGTTGAGTTATTCGTCCTTGGGGATAAAAATTCGCGAAAGAGGATTCAACTTCTGCATTTCATCTGGTTCCGCTTGGCAAAAAAATCTGCAAGTAAAAAGCACGGTAAGTTTTAATAAAATAACAGGACCTATTGAAGTGATAGAATTAAGGGCAAAACCATTCAACAGATCTTTTTCAAGTAAAATGAATGACTCATTGAAAAAATCGGAAGATCATGATCATCTGTTTGAGTGTCTGTGGGAACGACAGAGATTTATGAGAACTCTGCTAATGGGACGCACCCTTTCCCATTACTAAAATAGAAAATGGAGCACTTCCCATACTTCCGTTTTTTATATTTTCACACAATTTTCAGAGGAAAAGGCCACTCACATATGTTTTGGGTTACACGCAATGGAAATAAAAATAGAGGGAAAGCAAAATTCAATAAATGAGACGTCAAAAACTAGTTCTAAATTTTCGACAAAAATAAATAGATACATTGATGGAAATCTCCGAGAATCTACAGGCTAGAGTTTCTGTAGAAATAGGGCAAAGGTTAAATTTTCACAATTTAACAATAAAAATGGAACTCAGATGATTTCTTAAAATCATTTTGTTCTAAAAACCATTTTAAATAAATTGCAAGGCTTTTAAAACTTGTACTCTAGTCATTACCACACAAGAGGAACCTCCCAAGACATTATCTACTTTTAAGAGTTGTGCAGTCAAACACTTGCTATGTTTAGAAGAGGAAACTCCAATTCAAATAGTGAAAGCATTCAAGGAGAAAGTAATCACGGCGCCTTAATAAAGTAAAAGACTATTTTAAATGCAAAAACAGACGGTTTGCTTGCTCAAGTGTAAAATGTAGATTTGGCAAGAGGTCAAATGACTTCTGTGAAGTATTAAAATCCCCGTACAAAGTACAAACTGTGCAAACTAGCCCAAAGAGAAAGCTTTTTCCTTTTCGATGTGTTTAAATTCAGAGAAAGTTTAACGGTTTGAAATGATCCTGTTTTTGTTTTCTGATAATCACCCAAGAGGAAACATGTTTTGGAAGCGGTCACGTGAATAAAAATCGACAATTCAATAGTTCTCTTACTTTCTCCTTAGCTTAAAAATAGACATCATAATGTTCAAATTCCGTAAATGTTTTTTAAATTACGCAAAAAATTTGCATTCAAATAAGTTAAATTCCATTTGTACTGGAAAGTTTGCATATCATCGCCTAATTTAGAAAATAATTGCAAATGGTGGCTTTGACAACTTTCACCTTTTCAAAAACTTTTCTACTTTACAAGAGAAAAACAATATGAGTGGAAGTAAATGATCTTTTTATTTTAGTGACAAAAGTTGTAAAACCCGATGGTTCAGAAACTCCCAATCGGAGTAAAACATATGCGAGAAAGTTTTTGGACCAGTTAGATCTATTCTTCCGCCCTAATGCCCCACAATCGATAATGTTTAAATGAATAGAAACCTTTTGCAAGCTGGCAACGAACCATTTCCAATTCTGGACTGGAATGCCGATTGTCGATTTGAGTCCAAAGTTTATCACTTTACAAGTTTTCCCTCCAAATGATCAACCTTCTGCAAAACGGAGAAGTTTTCCAAAACTGTTTTCATTCTGCAAATTCAAAGATGATTTCACTCTGTTTGGAAGTGACGAAAATACTTTACAATCTGCACTTTGGAGTAAATAAAATGCTCTGGCAGATCTCTAAATTGTTTATTTTGGATTTCACAAAACGCTAATTAAACAATTCATTTTTTGACAGTTTTTTGAGATTACTTTCTCTGCCCTTTTCCCGGTAGCTCATGTAAAAATAATCAGCACAAAAAACTTTTCATTTTCTTGCCCTCTGTTTATTTTAAGTTTGTATCAGGGAAAAACTTTCGTGGAAAGTTTATTTCAAAGAAAAACAAGTCAAATATAATTCAAGTCTGATACAATCAAGAAAACCTTTTTTGTCAAAAGAAGTTGCATTTGCTTAAATAAATCTTCAAACATTCCAGAATATTCATTTTAACCACTTTGAAAGGTTAAAAGCCACTATTTTATTTTCCATTGATAATCAAATACCTCCAGAGAAAGTTTTAACTCCTTCAAAAAAATTTTTTGACAAGGAATGGCTTTGTTACCCAATTCTGGATTGAGGGAGAATCAACAATCCGATGCTTTTCCCGTAAAGTTCCTTACACTTGGTAGCTACACGCTCTGTAAATAAAACAAATTCAGGTGACCCATTTTCCTAGAATATTTCAAAAGCATTGCAAATAAAAATTATGCAAGTTTGTCTGTGAATGGAAGAGCAAGTTTTCACAACTTATAAGCACACCGATGGGAATATTCCAAAAAATTGTAACACATTCTGTACATTAATCAGCAAAGATAAATCAATTTATCACTAGAGCAAATAATGCCAAATGTAAACAAATGTTTTAATCCGCTCTGGGAAAAGATTTACATCAAAATGAATGTTACAAAATGTGAGATGACATCAATCAAACAACAGATTACGCTCTATTTTCCTTATTCTAGTTTATAACGGTAGGGAAATTACACAAGCATAAACCCTTTCTTTCCTTAGCCAGTTTTAAAACACATATTTACGATTTCAAAATCATTTCAAATTTTCTGCTAATTTCAAAGAAGTAATTACCGTCGTTTTCAAACGAGCTCTTTTCATTCTACGATTAAATTTAAATAATTCGACTTTCTTTTACACTTTGGAATTGAAAATCTCTGAGATCTCTTCATTTCTACATTGATTCTTAAAAAAGAAAAAAATCATCAGTTTTATTTTAAAAAACTGGAAAAGAGCTCAAGTTTGGAGAGAAACGACCTTGTAATACATTTGTAAGCCTATGCACATTAACGTCAAGTACATTGTCCTCTTGGAGAATAATTTACGGAGTTTTGAGGTTACGGTTAGAAAATACTTTTTCTTTCAACTCTGATACCTTTTTGTTAACATTTTCAACTTTTTGTATTGAAGAAATCAAGGCGATTGTCCATTGAAGCTCTTACAAGAAGGACTTGAATAGAAAAAAGTCTGGACTGTGGAAATGGTCCCATAACAATAAAAAGTAGCCATTGATGTCCTTCACACAATGAAAACTTCAAAGTCAACATTTAAAAAAAGCAATAGGAAAAAGGACAAGTTCAAGTTTGACTTTTTTAAATTCAAAATTGTTTCCTTTCCCAACTTTTCTATTATCATTCTTGGAAAAGTCGAAAGCATTTTAAATTAACTTTTAAAACTTTCACTGTTGAAAATTGATTAAAATGAAGGATTCAAAAATTGTAAACGAAAAACTTTGGAATGTCTAAAAAGGATTACGATTTACACTAAAATCCGGTTCCTTTTAATTGCGAAAGCTGGAGCTTGCAATTTTTCAGCTCGCCTACTCACACGAGCACGTGACTCCGTCCCGCAAACAGCTTTTTTGTTCTCCTTTTGGTTAAAATTAGAAATACCAGAGCAGTAATTCCATGGCATCCTTTTTCTTTGATCTCTAAATTACTTTAATCTCTTTGAAATTTGCAAAACTAGGCGTTTTAAGCAATTTTGTCATATCCATTCCATTCGCTTGACATTTTCAAGGATTTCTTTTTACATTTCATCTGCCATTGCAGCCGCTGTTTTTCCGCAGAATCTCCACGTTCCTTTTGAAGTATTTATTGTCTTATTTCTGCCATTCCCGGTTTGCGATTTGTAGCGAAACTATCTTCAAAGCAGATATTCCGTAAAATAAACGAATCAATTTTTAATGGCGTGAAAGGCAAGCGATGTTTTCCGCCATTCCTGGGAATTATTACTCATTTACAATCATGAATCAGCAGAGAGCGACAATTTTTACATTAAATTACGCAATTTTTCTTAATTTATTCATTCAACCGTTCAAAAAGATACGTGGGAAGCGAGAAAGCTGTAATCATTTCTTCCCGAGAACAGATGTGCAACTCGCATGGAAGGAGAATTTCGGAATGGAAAACTTGTGGGATGAGAAACCGTCGTTATGACGCCATTAAGGAA
>JAANSO010002247.1:0-14034 GCA_036507315.1 Lepidocyrtus fimetarius
GATAGTAATAGGGGTTGTATGAGTGGGTCGAGGAGGAGGGAAATGGGAAAACTCTAAATTGAAACAGGATTACATTTGTTGAATTGCCTTGCGAAATGACAACACCAAATGTCGACCTTGGCGCCTTTGTGTAGCACTTTAAACTATAAAAGCCAAGCATGTGGGAAGGGAAAACGGTTACTTTTATAACTATAAATATTACATTTCATCCCTTCCAGACTATGCAGTCACTACAAAAGTGGAAAATTGGAAGCACAGTCAACATTATCCATCATAAAGTTTAATGTACTGTCGTTTAGACCATTGAACACCTTTAGGCATCCTTTTTGTAAATGAAAAGGATGACAACATGGTGGATCAAACCAGATACCTATTATTATGCTGAAGCTTGTAGTTTATTTTATTCAGCTATATATGATGGGGTAAACTTGTCTAAAGGAAACTGTCCAGGAAGAGTTATGATTTTGGATCTTGATATATAGATACTATATGTATATTATATCCACTTTTGTAATGAAAAGGAGTCAAAGTATTTTTTCAAGCTATATGGAGGAATGTGTAAAGGATGATGACGTGAGTCAAGACTAGCATGTATTCATATCGTTATTAAAATGAATTGGAATTCAGATTGGATGACATGAAAAACGAGCAAAATATTATGCGCTAGTATATGATTGAAAGTTTGCATGTGATCTTTTTGCTTTTTAGTACATCATGAACTGAATACATTCATATCAAGGAAGTTACTTTTACTACAATATTTTTTGTCGAATTTGCAGTTTATTACTTCATAGTGAAAGCCATATAAATTCCGCTTTCTATTTTTGAACTGAGGGTTAGCCGGTTTCATCAAGTTTTTTATCATAATCATATAAAACGCGCATGAAGTAATAATAAGATGAATTGAAGAACTTTTTTTCTCACGAAACAGGATTCACAGAAAAGGTGTCTTTGGATCCAATATGAATAATCATATAAAACGCGCATGAAGTAATAATAAGATGAATTGAAGAACTTTTTTTCTCACGAAACAGGATTCACAGAAAAGGTGTCTTTGGATCCAATATATGAACTACGTTTTTAGTATGAATACCTTTTCTGTGCACTATGTTTTTCCATTTCTATGTGAAAGTAGATGAATGCGTACAACTGACTAAAATTATGGCCTCCACACATGAATATAAAAGACTACGAGAATATTATTTATATATTTTCGTCTCTTTTTCATATTTTATCCCGTCTCTGTCTTCCATCCCGCCCATCTCTATGAAATAGTAATAAAAGGGAACAAGATAATGGAATTATGCATGCAAATAAAATGAAAGGCATAATATGTGACGAGAGAAAAAGAAGAATGAAAATAATAAAACTTTTTGCAAGACCAGTAGAAAGAGAATAATAACATTATAATAACAAGACTATGATGATGTGATATGGCATTCGATTGTAAGAGCAACCAAAATGCCCCACCACTATCAACCACAACTTTGACAATAATATATATTTTACGCAAAAAAGTCGTATTAAATAATGTCACAATCCCCAACTTTCTACAATAATGTGTGTGCAGAGTAAGAGTCTCTTACTAAGAGACAGTCAAAGTGAAAGTTATAATTTGCTCAAAGTAGTAGCACGAGAGAAGTTCTTTTAAATCAAGCTTATATTTTGTAACGTATATGGCTTCCTTTTTGTCCATTATGTTAAAAAATTCAAAGATCTGTAGGATTTTTTAACCAAGGTAGGCTTTAAATTTACTTATTCAGTCTTTTACTGTATTCCATTTCAATTACATACATTATTACGGACATAGCAGTTTTTATTTTATTGTACTTGTTATTATTCATTTTTTTTAATAATAATAAGTTCAAATTTTAATTTACTATTTTTAAATCACTCTTCGAATATATCTTATTTATTAACATTTGTTGGTAAAGGTACTCTCTCTAATATAGTTTCGTAATCATGACTATGCTCTCCAAAATGCTTCCGGTTTTGAATGAAAAAATAACTGGAGCTGACGCAAAAATTACCAGAAAGTTTTTGAAACAATTCTAACCTGTTTGTATAATAAAGTGCACCGTCAGCAAACTCAAGGCAATACATTTCATAATCATAAAAATTGCCTCAAAAAACACGAATAGTTTGCAATCTTTTCAAATGTTTGGCTTTGTGTTCTCTTCAAATTGTCAAAAACTTAAAGCCAGGACTGCTTAAACTTCACGAGAATGAATCAAGTCACT
This sequence comes from Lepidocyrtus fimetarius, assembly GCA_036507315.1. Lineage (NCBI taxonomy): Eukaryota > Metazoa > Arthropoda > Collembola > Entomobryomorpha > Entomobryidae > Lepidocyrtus > Lepidocyrtus fimetarius. Next base: position 2,241 of record JAANSO010002247.1, read on the forward strand.
CTGAATCATTTTAATATGAAAAGGCAATGACAAAAGACATGACAAGGGCTGTTTGAGCAAACATTTATCGACGAACGTAATAACAACTATATATAATCATACTAAATCTATACTTTTCCAACTTTCGTAACTACTCCACTTCAGTCACTAAGCAAGCTGGTAACAATCTTCAATTGCAATACTCATTTATTTTGGCAACTGTCAACTATAAAACTTTTTAGAAGAGTAATGAATACTGATGGTAAAGTTGTTCAAAGTTGATAGACGTGGAAAAACCATTAGCCAAACTGGTCAATAGAAAGCCCACTCGAAGAAGCCTTGGTCTGCATGATTACTATTACCAGTGGATGACAAATCCACTCAAGACGCACTCTCAAAAATTGAATTTCTTTAAGTTGCCATTGTACTAGTCTAAAGTAATGGATGAAGTAGATAAAGTTAACCCCTTCAAATCAGCACTTTCTTAAAACTAAACGTAGGTATACTATATGAATTTGATAGAAGAACTGTGTCTTGAGGTTCTCTTTTTTATTTTTTATAACCCTTTGCTTATCACGTTTATGGCAGAGACTATAATATCTAGTATCTAAAATAAAGGTGTCCCTCAGAATATTCATTTGATAGCAGTATGAAAATATTTACATTTTTTTCTAAAAAAATTCAAAGAAATTTTTGACTGAATAGTGAAAAATTTGCCCATTTTCAAACATTAGAACAAGTACTTAAATTGGCCTAATAGTACATTATTACAAAGGTTAGTATTAGTATTTGGTTTGCTGGAATCCTTTCTGTGGTTTAAAAAAAATACTTTCCTCAAGTCAGTCATTCCGATCACTTCAACCCTTGCCTGTCTTTTATTAGTAGAAAAGACGTGATGCTCAACATACCATAAATTTAGAAGTGCTACTCTTGCATGAAAACGGTTTTACATGATGACGGGAAATAAAATGAAAAATTTCATATCTGCAATATGTCTGCCAAGAAGAAGATGAGAACTTGGACTAGTCATCCATTGAGATTTGGTTAAGCACTGGGGAAATTGCATTTTGACTATGTATGCTTGAAATGCGATGATTTTTAAAAACTTAACAAGAAGTGATGAAAGCGACGGTATTTTCTTGTGAGGTTTATCAATGTAACCTGTCTAATACGAATGCTGAGCTTGACATGAACGAATGCTAATCCCAAGCAGGTTAATAGGGAAAGTTGAGAAAACCAGTGAAGCAAATTAATTGTGTAAAGTTTCTATCCATTCTTTGCCTTATCAGAGCTCACTATAACAAACAATTTCAACTATACACCCAAAAACGTTACAAAAGATTAAAGGAATTTGGGGTTTGGACGGGAAAATTACGAGATCAACCTTTAAGAAGAGTAACACATCTTTAAATGCATAGGTAGCAGTTTCAATGCAAAATTACAACGATAAGTAAAGCTAATTCTTTGTTCTAAACTAACAAACAATGGGGATTAAGTTAAAACATTTGCTTAAGTTTTCATACAATTCTTTGGAAAATTGATGACTAGATCCACAAATTTCCTTTAAAAAGACACTATTTATTTATTTCAACAAAATGTCGTTTAAGGGGCATCATAAGACAAACAGTTTTTAAGTATGGAATAAACTGCCCGGAAAGATTTTTCTTAATATGTTGCTGTGAAAAATATATTTTGAACATTTCTTCAAAACATGAGACGATTTTGTTTTAAAAAATAACCACCGTGAGTTTAAAAAATATATCAGACAGGCTAAAGAAATCAGCACTACAAAGGTTATTCATGTCAGTATGTATTACTTTTGCTTGATTCCAGGAAGCTGAAGTTATATAAATAGACATGATAACCCTTCGTTCCAGTTTAGTAATAAAGATTGTGCATTACTTCTTAAAACGTGACTTTTGGACAGCCATGAAATTTTTAATACCGCAGCTTTCTCCAAAATGAAGAGGCAGCGAGGTCTAGCTCACTCGTCATTATGAATTACATTATTGGAAATGTCATCTTGCATTAGAACTATGTGTATACATACTATTGCTTTAGTTTATTTTAAATATAAAATTTTGTCTTTACCTTTAAACATATATTTTTACAATTCTAGTAGGAAACTTTCCGTGTTACGCCACCATTACTTATTTTGACCACGTCTCTGTCTAAAAAAGTGTCAAGGGATCAGTAAAGAAAGAGTCAATCAGTGTGGGTTATCTTATATGGTGTCCTATTTTATCTGCTCTTCAGAAGCATTCAAATGCTAGAAACAAATTAAATCTGCCATGTTGTTCTTTCGAGTATGTTTGTATATAGCAGCAAAATAATGGAAAACTGGCATGTCCGTAAAGTTGCATTGAAACTTACAGTAAAAGATTGAAGAGCAAGTGAAAGCGACAAGTGATTGCAAGACTTTTACTCACCAGGAGAACTAATGTGTAAGAGTAGCAATTTAACAGAAAAATAGATTCTTGTGTAAAAGCAAAATGAAAATACCTAACAAAACAAAAACTTTAATTTTAAAATATAGCAACTAGTTATAATTATTGTGGTTTTGTTGTACTTTATATTACAGCATCTTTCCATTTCATATCATTATACTTTTAGTCTACACTGATGTATTGAAAATGTGAATTTATTTCTTATTTATCACAAAATCTGAGATAGGTAACATGCGCTTGTGCTCGTGCTTTTAATGTGAGTGAAGAATATTTTTAATTTAGAAACTACTACATAATTCCCATTAAAGACGGATTAAAATGTAAAGGTGAAAATTATTAATCATCCAAATTTCCATACTATGTTCTTTGAAGTATAGCCAGACCTCTATTTCTCACAAATTTCTTTTGTAGTATCAATCATTAATTAGAAAAGAGTTTTTCATGTGTAATAATCCAAGTTATTAATTTGTTGACAAATAAAAACTTTGTTTTATATAAAGATGCATTACGGAAACTCAAATAGTTGATGATAGGTACATTGGTCATATTAGTAAAAAGAAAGAACACTCACATACATTTATCGAAGCACATCTTCATACATGTTTTAAGTATTTATTTTTTGCTTCTAAAATTGTATTTGTGATAATGCAAAGTTTTGGGATATGAACGGGGTAAAAAATTGTGACAAGATGACATCTTCTAAATGACTTTGTTTTTGGAAAGTCAAACTTTTGATACATTATTATCACAATGGTTTTTACCACATGTATTGCTTCATCCGTCCAACCCAACCAGCAAAACTCATTCAAAGTAAAGTTGCTTTGTGCCGTTGGAAATAAAGGGAACAAATAAAATAAAATGAAGATTCTTTCCCAGCAGATTTAAAATGTATATATCTTTCTATGGTTGTACTAGTAGCTAAAAACTGTCTCAACTGTTATAGTTTCATTTGCTATGCTCATGTTACCGACAGGTACTTTCAGCTGCCAAGTGAAGCTTGCAGTAAATAGTATCTTCAAGTTGATATCGTGTTGCTTGCTTACCTTTCTTTGTATAAATAAATACAAACTGACTTACTTCTCCGTGATCATGTGGATAGAAAAGGTTTGTCTTTTTGACGATTTACGTTTTCCTCTTCTTTCTATTCACTCTTTCATGTCAGTGAACCTCTTGTGTAATAACTGAACTAGCTAGCCAAGCCAAAACTTTGCCAAAGTAAAAAGGGAGATTGTCTGGTGCTTAGGTTTTATCTTTTTCCGTATTATCTGGGGCATAGCTTTATGAGATGACTTCCACAAAAGGTTGCACTGCTCATTTGTTAAAGATTTTCTGGGAAAGAATGTTTATGAAGAAAGTTCTTTTACAATTCACCAAAAGATGTGTTTCGCAAGCACCTTATCTCATTTTGCGAAATCCTTAAATAACTGTGGGGTTTTGGTGATTTCAGGATAATAAATACTGTGTTTTTCTATAAGTGTCTGCTTTCTTTCTGTATGAATATCTGTCATTTTTACAGCGGACAAAATTTGGAAATTTATTTTATCAATACTTACTGTAACAAGTTTTTAGTTAAGTAAGTATTGATTTTATCCAATGATTTTATGGAGCATTTTTGTGCTTTAAGTATGAGGGAGGACTCACAAATGCCAACATATTTAATCTTTCAATTGGTTTGATAAGTTTTGGTAAGTTGGTTTGTTATTGTTTTTGGTACTTTCTAGTACCGATATACAATTCGAAACTGAGATTTTAATTCAGCTTTTCTCCCATCCAAATCAAGCAAGTAGTAAGTAGATGGCTAAAAATTTGGATAAAGTTGCAGCTAGTAGCAAACCACACAACGCTTTTTATGCATACTTTGCCACAAAATTTGCAACTCTTCTCATCATCAACACCATTTTAAATACCAAGTCTATTCAACCGTAACCAAACCGCACGATGTGGGTGGGATATAAAACTCATCATCGTCAAACTTAAAGGCTGATGATATTTTCGCTTAACATTTTCAATTCTAATCCAAATATCAAGCAATCCTCTCACACCAGCAATCGGCCTTTTTCTATGCATACCTTTTGGATTTCGGTAGTAGTTATAATTTTTCATTGTGAAAAATCTTCTGATTTTGGAATTCAGCAAGAGTATCTATCTATCTGATTTGTTTAAATGCAAATGGATGTGAGGCATTGTAAAAGGAAGGGATCGCTTGTACGTATTTTACTTTATGCTGTGAAAAATATCAGGCATAATATGTTAAAGTCAACTGCTAGAACTTTTTATCTGATTTGCTTTTCAATGACATGTTGATTGCATAATGATTAGGTAGGTAATGGATAAACTGTCAATAAATAAAAAATATGAAGGATGATGGGAAATGTAGGTTAAAAAAACAAAAGGGTTGCTAATTTATTGGAACAAATGTCATAATTGAAGTTTTTTTAAAAGTTTACTTGTTCCATTAGTTACATTTTCTATGATTAGTGGCACTAAAATTAGTTTCCAATTAGACACTTGTTCTATAAACACTATCAAGACTGAAATAAGAAATTCTTCCAAAATTTGCTGAAAATTATTAGACATTATGAGAACTCTTGTATTTTAAAACTAATACAAAAATTTGTGATGAATATTAAACAGCAGAGAAAATAAAACCAATTCTTTTCCCAATTCTCTAATGTAAAGATAAAATTATGCCAAACCTATCTATGATTTTCTTACTTATACATGTTTTTAACAACTTTTTTACTATTCCAGGAAAACACTGCAAATTCAGTGAAAGAAAGTTGAACAAAAATAAATTCTCTGACGCATCAGCTATATCGGGTGGAAATTGGCAAGAAATATGTCAAAAAGGAAAAACAAAGCAAAGTTACAGAATAAAGTCTCATTTAACCCCTTTGTATAATGCTATCAATGTATTGCGCCAGACTTCATTTACTTTGTTAGTCGAACTTATTGAGTTGTATTGGTTTGCTTAAAAGTCTTTCACAACATAATCAAAATACAAAATTTACTTTCACCTTGTGTAAACTCAAAGCATTAAATTAAGTGCTTATGGGCACATTTTTGCAAAATATTGCAGATTGTAATAATATTGATTAAAAAGTTTACACTGGATTATATTACAATTACTTTCACCGGTGTAAACTCAAAGCATTAAATTAAGTGCTTATGGGCACATTTTTGCAAAATATTGCAGATTGTAATAATATTGATTAAAAAGTTTACACTGGATTATATTACATGTTAATAAATTATTACACAAACTTTTCAATCCAAAGATTCTTTAAAAATTTTGAGTCATGAATTCCATCACTACAAATCATTTCATTGGACACTGAGAATTTGCTTTGTTGAAATCTACCGTTGTGATATTAGGATAAGCAATAATTGGTATAATATGATTGAGCAGTACTACACTGACATATATTTTTTCCAAGTTTCTGGGTGTAAATTATATTACATTACGAGAGGCAACTCTTTTTTCCTTTGCTATCCTTTTTAATACACAATGCAACAAGTATTAAAAAGAACTCAAAGGAACTCGGAATTTTATTAAATTGACGAAACTTTATGCCAATGAAATCTAAAAAACTAAAAACTGCCATGTTAATTAAAATAGACGAAAAATTTTCAAATTCTCAAACGTTTTGCATAAAGTTTTTAACAACATTGACACGATGTTTAAAAAATATTAAAATGGTATAAGGCTTTTTTTTAATGTTCGAGCTAGTTTTAATGTGGTTTACAACCTTTTATTTTGAATGAAATTGAGATCTCTCGTGATGAAAATATTTTGTATAGTGATATGAAATCTTTTTAACCTACAAGAACAAAAAAGTTTTCACCCTGCTGTCGTGAAATATAGGCTCACCATAATGATGCGATGAAATGAAAAGAGTATCATCTCATTATGCTTTTGCTTTACTGTAATGATGATTCCAGATAAAGAGGACTCACTTGCTTAGAGTCAAGCTCGAGGAAAAGTTCTGATAATAATGATATATTTGTATGTCTAGAATACTATTTAAAATCTGTTCCTCTCTTGCGTTCCTACCGTTTGGCAACCAAATAAGAGAAAACCGGCACAGGCGAGATTCTTTTTGAAGTTTAATTAAGTTTCACTCAATACAGGCCTCTATAAGTGAGACGGGAATTATATGTGTACGTGTGCAAGGAAATCAGACCTAAAAGCAGAATAAAGTTTGAGGTTTCCTCACGAACACTTGTAAATTGATTTTTAAGGTACATGACATGTAAGCTAACTTCCTGGTTGAAGTATATAGGTATATTATAAATTTTTTCCAAGTACCTATTACATGATGTGTCTTTGAAGTAGGGAAAGTTCTACATATATTATCATTATTTACTCCAAAAGTCGGTCATGATTTTAACATGCTGGTCTGTTCGTCCCTGGCAGTTTTAAACAGTCGAATTGCAAAATAGCCCGTCATTTTGCTTCATTTACCTTACCATTAGACGGTAACCTGAATGTATTAATAAAAGGTTCAGGTTTAGAACGCATTAATCAATTTATCATTAGTTTATACGAGTTGAATTTATATCTAATTTTTTTTATTGTTAGTTGACATGTGATTTTCAGTCGTTGACATTTAATAGTAATACTACATTCTGTTAATAAATGAGGTTTAGTGACCAATTCATTTCACACTGACATCAAGAACCTCCCCTCAACTCAATTTTTTGTATGACTACTACTTTCTAAAGACAGATATCACCATCATTTCGTTATCTACTAGCTTTAATAAGTGTACGCTAACGGTGTAAGCTTGAACTGTGAGAGAAAATAGACAAAGTGAAAGAACATTTTATCTCAATTCATTTTTATCATTAAACATGGCTACTCATTTACAACTAAAGCTCTAATGTAATTTTCCTTCGGAAGTGAGTTTTGCTTACATAAGTACTCGTCAATTACAGAATTAATTTCTTGACGGCTGACAGTGTTCAACAAATACTATACAACTGCAAAAATATGTATGTCATAATATAATAATCATTATTTTGGAAAGGGATATTTAATTGTTATATAACCACTAATGTTGTAGAATATGTGCAAACGGACAAAACCAGAAAGTGCTTTGTCCTGTTCCAGTAAAATTCCAGGCATCCAAGCATCATATGGACAAATGCGTTCTAAAAAATTAGTGAAACGAAAGATGGAGAAAATGACTACTTCTGTGATAATACAACTGCCTGTCACATATGCTACCGCGTCCCTTCTTTTCTTCCGTTTTACTAAAAACAACCAAGATTCTCACATTTCTCTTTAGTTTCCTTAAAAGCTCGAAAATTCCCCGATCTTTAACCCAGACGAAATTCTAATGTAGCTCTATTATACTATGAGTTGGTACTTATCATTTGGTTTTGCCCACGTATTCCAAAACCGGTGAAAGCTAGCACGTTGTGCATAGGTTTCACCATCCCTTATCATTGTGTCAGCTGCCAGCAACATCGAACTTGATACAAAAAACTATCTGTACTGGAAAGAAACCAAGCGGAATCGTGATGTTGGCCCTGATGTAGGCGTTATAGTAAATGCCTTCCAGATCATCATGATTTTTAGACAACGTAGTGGAAAAAATCATACAGTCCAACCGAATTTGCATGTTCATAGCTTTTTGTTCATTTATAATGCATGGAACTTGCCATCAGGCCCATCCATGATGTGATTACAATTCAAGAGTGGTAGTTTTCCTAGGAGAAATAGGCGTGCGAGGAACCACGCCATAAATGTTAACGTAGGAATTTTGTGGCTTCCAAAATATATCTAAAGAGCAATGAGCCTTAAAAAGATCAAAAAAGAAAAATAAGAATACCAGTACAGGACACTGTTGTGGCATACAATTTTAAATTGAGAAGCGCTTAAAGGTTCTTCTTTGCATTTATGTATGAGTCTTATCTAATAAAATTCAACATTATCATCATTTTCATCATTTCATGGTGTTTTCCAACAACCACATCTGCCATTAAAAAAATTTATGAAACATCAATGTTAGAATTCTTGTACCGTTCAAGTAAAATGTTGTCTACTTGTTTTTTAAAATGACGAATCTAACAATTACAATTTATTTTACATTTTTATAGTCAGAAAATATGTAATAATTCCAAAAACGTTTAAGTAAAACGCGACAGAGACGTTCACAAAATAACTACAGATATTTCCCATTATATGTCATTGTGTTTGAATAGTTTCCCTTGCGCAGAGTAAAATACTTACTTTTATTGTTTATAAAGTTTTTGAACAATCATCCTTGCTATCTTTGTATTCAAAAGTTGTATGAAGAATGGAAAATTGCTAATATCCTAGACAGGAAACAGATAAAACGACTCTCTCGAGACTGACTGGGTCGGTTAGGTTGAACTTGTAACATGTAAAATTTTAAGGGTATAACCTAAAAAGAAACGTTTAGTTCAAAACGCGAAGAAGTATTGCAGCGTTTGTTTTCCTTCGTAAGGTTTTTTTTGTAAAGACAAAGGAACTAACAATAAGAGTTTGAGTATGATGCAGAAAACTTTCCCCTTATCCGTTTAAATTTTAAAGCCAATCTTTTCCATTTTGTAACAGTAAATACGTTTTGCATAATGTTAATATGCCCTGTAAGTTTTGAATGGGGTTTTATGCATAAATATACTTTAAATTTTAGTCTGAAGCGCAGAAAAATATGCTTTGGTACTACTGAAACTTAAATATTTCAAAGCAACTTAAACATAACTTTTCTCCTGGGATTCATTCCTAAATTTTAATTTTTGACTACAACTTGAAATGTTTTATACAAAAAAATTCATACAAAATAGTTTATTTACTAACTTTTTCATGTGTGTACGTTATGCATATGGTGTTGCTGTCTTTTCTGAATTTTGCAAGTATTTAACTTCTATAATATACTTGTTTGGATCATCAGCTATTAAAAATTTTACAGATAAACGTAATGTACATTTTATCGACTAAATGCAATAAAAATTGATTGATTACGATACTAATTCTGTTTACCAAAACACTATACTGGTTGGGAAGAAATGGAGAAGGCCCAAAAGAACAAATGACAATAAGGAAAACAATGGTTTGGTATAAAACCATGTGTGTAAAATGTTAATAGTAAGTCCTAAAATAAAACTACTGTGTCTTTTGCAGTCAATTCAATCTTCGTTTAAATTAAATGTGACTTGTGTTTTATGATCAATCTATTAAACTTTCAAAAATTGTAACCGATGTACTTGCTCATAGTCAGAAAACTTTTTAAATACGTTAAACGTAGCACTACCAAGGAATTGAAGACGCAACCTAAAAATTCAATTTTATTTCATCGTAATGTTATTGATGATGAGAATACTTTACCTCACGGAAAAGTATGTATGACTGTAAAAAAGTTTAACCATGTATACTACATCCTATCTATTAAAGATTACGCTTTTTTGAATGTTTCTCTGTATGACTTTTTCCTTAAGATGATGACGGTTATCGCTTATACTTTTCCCAAGTTTATATTTATAACAGTCTATAATCTATAAAATGGATGGAAATTGCGAAACGACAAATAGATGGGAAAATATTAGAGAAAAGGAGGTTCTGAGGTTGGACTTAAATTTGATTTACTGGATTCAATATTGAAGATGATTCTTTTTATGTATCACAATCGTATCACGTTTATTGGATCATTTCACTGGAGGGACTATAAGTGATCGAAAAATTGGGTTTTGGTCACGCCGATACTATGCAATAAATGTATAAAGAGTTATTGGTAAAGTTCCGAAAAGATTTAGCATTCAACTACGGAAATCAAATTTGTATAGAGATTTGTATGAACGCCTATTTATATCGTTGTCATCATTTTGATAGTCCGCATGATAATGCAGACAAAAGATTTTATGAAAATTTGTCATTTTTTTACCTATACTAACTCAAACAGACGTAGGCATTTTCTCAATTGCCTATATCTTCTTAAATCACAAAATTGCTCAAAAGACTCACAACTACTAGAAATTGAATTTTCTTTCAGCCAGATGTGATTTCGGTTACCTGGTAGAAGCGCTAACTTATCATCATACAAATTTGAAACGGTTCCTGTCGCCGTTTTCCTCTAAAAATGTCTGAGTTGTACATACGTCATTCCAGTGGCAACAAAATGGTTGCTAAAGTACTTCAACAAGGTTTTGCGTTTTGTATAATATGCTTTCATCTACTTTCTCTCCTCAGATCTTATGAAATTGAAATATAAATTTTTCAAAGAAGAAAGGAAGTGGTTTCTTGTATTTAACTTTCTCGAAACAGATGAAAACCAGTTTTTGCAATATGCGTTGTCTGTGTATTCTTTTTTACTCGTATTTTTTTGCAAAGGATAAATTACAAGGAACAAAGAAGGTTGTTGCTTTAATCAACTGATCTCAAATTGGAGCTGTATATGGTTTAAGCTCAAGATTTAAGAGAATATATGCTGTTATCGACAAAGAGAATACATGACCTTTCTACTTTTGATTACACCTTTTCTTATTAGAATTCCAATTAGTTTGTAGAACGTATTCACTATTCTACTGCAATCTCTACAAAGAAACTAATTTGCTGTTTTGCTAGGAGAATATACTCTTCTTAGAATAAAAATACATGTTTTATCAAATGATTAAAAATAAACAGTATTTAACTACTTTTTGACAGAGAATCCGAAAAATAACTGGAGTGTGTAAGCAACCAATGTTTCATTTGCTAGAGGCATTCCAATCAAACTTCCTTCCTCTTCTCTCAAGACTCCACACTTCTAATTTGTTCGTTCCGCTTGTCTACGAATTTAACAAAGAAAAACCGTATTGGATCTAAATCTATAGAATCAGGATGATATATACCTCACCAAATACTAACATTTTACTAACTAACATAGCATTGGTACATTAACTCCAGAAGAATATATTTCCAGCAAAATGTAAGCTGTAACTATAAGTAAATATGACTTTATTGCTTGCATTGTTTAACAATAAGAATAAAAAGAATATATCCTTAGTTGAACCAACTCTCAATAATATTTCTAATGACCAACAGCGTGATATTGAATTAAAGTGAATTAATTTACTAAAGAAGTCAATACTCTTTGTTATAATATAAGTAAAAACGTAAAACCCAACAACAAATAATCTCAATGATATGTGCGCGAATGTATGAATAGTATTCTCAAATAAGGTAAATATAATGAAAATATTATATTTTGTATACGTAGGCAAGCTATATTGTAAATTGTAGCATTGAAGAAGAATACAAAAAAGGAAGACGGAAAACCTTGTTATCGTAATGTTCATTTAATAATGATGATGCTGATGATGAGAAAACTCTAATAACATGGATTAAGATCCTTTGAAAAGGA
>JAANSO010002248.1:0-14032 GCA_036507315.1 Lepidocyrtus fimetarius
GTCCTTGTTCCATGATCGTTTCAATAAGCTTATCTAGCTGCGGCATCCAGCTCAAAGATAAATGACAATTTGCTAAGAACACCCAATGTCCATTCTTGGACCCCTCTTCAATCATTCTTGTGGCCATGGGAGCTTGACCCTGTCCCAAGGAGAGTGAGAAGAACCGATGGGACATTTTCATTGTTTCCGCAAGGGAAAACAATCCAGCCGCTGGGTCAGCTCCTGGAGATAGGACGAAGATTAATGGGGTCAATGCTGAAGATTCCATGAGCACTTGAACCATATCCAACACGGGTGGCTCGGTGAATTTGGTTCCCAGATTGTTGGCGACGAATGTTGTTGCTTTGAAGGCAACACGATCTGACCTAAGCGCTCGGATAATTGTGAGTTTTTGGAATTCATTGAGCTTTTGATCCCATTCACCTGAAACAAAATAAAATCATATAAATAAATAAGTAATACAATGACATAATGATCGACTCGCTGATGGATGCTTCCAAACTTGCTTTCCAAAATTATTATGGCAATTGATTAATTAATTCGTACCTGGGAGAGCGGCCTTTTCAGGTTCAGTGTGAGTGTACCAGTTATACCACTCAGAAGTCAACTGCTCAAAAACTCATAACAATTCCATGGAAGTTCTTTAGCTTATCCAATTCTGTGATATTGTCCCAAGCCACCTCATTCAGCCACTCTAAAGTCATAACAAAAGTTAACACTAATTATCATTTTAGTTGGTAGTTAGTTTAAGATTGAAAGGAAGAATTTTCTTACGAGAACATGGATTGGATATTTGTTCACTCCTATCCAATATCACTCCTCCCTTCAAGAAGAATTGATACTCTTCCATATTCAGTTTCTTGGCTTCATCCATGATCTTAGCATTCATGTGGAAGGAAAAGAGGAGCTTATGCTTTTCGAAGAGACCTCGGCAAATGTTTCTGTAGACGGCAAATGTATGGAACTCGTTCAATGCATCGATTCTTTGGTCTAGTGTCGGTGCTCGAGGACTGTGTTCAATGGACCAAGTGAAGAGGTTGATATAGGCATCCAAGGAGAACTGGTACATTGGGTCAATGCGGGAAAGATCGTTCAGTACAAAGAATAAGATTGAGGCACGTACTGCGCTAGAGCGGTATTGCTGCAAAAACAGAATAATATGATGAGTTCGATAAATGAAACTCGGATAAAAACAAACATTAGAAAAAGCAAGACGTGTTAGTCAACTGTTGTCAATTACCTCACGGCTAGCATCGATCTCAATTTCCGTAGTTTGTGAGACAGCCAACTGTTTCGTAACAGCATCTGATGTTTCTTTTGACGTTTTCAAAGTGATTGCGAGATCTTCGTCTTCTAGAATGGAGCCTTTGGATTCGCTCAGTAGTCTATGAAACACAGATTAAGTAAAAATTAGTAATCTACATAGTCGATTTAAAATAATGATCTGCATTCTAACAGCTTACCTCAGAATAAGATCTTCCAATTCTTCCAGCTTTTTCTTTCCTGCCGCAATATTAACCACCAAGTTATCCTTCATCTCTTCCAACTGTGGCTTTTCTTTTCTTACAACAATCCCCAACAGTTGGCTTTCAAGACCTTGTTCTTTTACCATGAAATTCACAATGCAAGCTCTGCTGGCAATCTCTGGAACATAATGTGGGTTCATCATCTTGGTGGTGATGATAAAATCTGAACTTTGGATCGTAGTCAATTTCCTTGTCGCCTACAGAGAATAAAAAATAAAGTTTTAAATTGAATCAAAATAAATCGAAATATATATCAAGACAAGATAATCTATTTTCCTTACCTAGCTTCATTACATATCTTTCTCCTTGTTTTACATACGTTCTGCTAAGCACAGGGGCCAAAGTATGATCCAAGTCTTGTCCCACATCCTTCATTAAGACAGGAGTTCCCACTGCCATGCATTGTTCAAGTATTTGAACGTAGTCAGACTGCCTTAAATCAATCACCTTCAGTCCGTTTTCACTCTCCATATTTTTAATCCATTTCAAAGCCTGACACTGGGGATCAATCATCAAAGGCGTTCTTCTTCCTCTGGTAACAATAGACACCATTTTCTGTGCAGAAAGAGTCTCGAGGAAGTCCTTGAATATTCCACATTCGCACTTGAGTAGGATTGGCCAGGTACTCACAGAAATCATAATCTGGATCACAAGGAATTTGCAGCTCTCTGACTTGATTCATCCAGGATTTGGTCATGGAATTTCGATAATCTGAAGTGAATGGACCAATGTATGAGACAGTTGCAGAGGCTAAAAGACAATCTCCTACAACATAACTTAGTCTTTCCTCCAAGTTCTTAATGGTTTGTTCCCATCGAACCCTTTCGCCAGCCAGATTTTCAACGAGCATCGCAGCCCTCTCCAAGTTTCTTCGAAATATTTCTGCCTTCCTTTCCAAGTCTTCTTTAAGCTGCATTTTCTCCGAATAAGTCTTCTGAAGCTCGGCCAGCTTCTCCATTAGAAGTCTAATCTTTTCTACTTGTGCTGCCAAAATCCTTTGTTTTTCTGCCAGGATGGCTTCTGCTTCCATCAATTTAGCTTTTTTCGGAGCGACTTGTGCATTATAGATTTTTCCATACAGCTCCATGGCCCTTACCCAAATGCAGAGTGTTTTTGCAGCAGTACTGACCTTCCCGACGATATCAGGGATGAAGTCTTTATACTGAATGTATTTTCCCAATTTTCCAAGAGTCTTTGGACTAATATTATCCTTATCAAATTCCTGGAGTTCTTTCAGAAAGTCTGCGTTACCTAGCTGCTTCTTTGCTTCAGCCCAAGTAGGTTCTACACCCTTTAATACCATCACAGCTTCCATGACTTTTGCTACTAATAGGGGAGGCTGGCTGTAGGACTTGACTTCACTCAAATCTTTCTTGTTAAGGGATTGAAGGGCCTTATTAGCTTCATCTAAAGCAGGAAGAGCATCGGCCAACTCAGCATAAGCAACTTTTGCCATTTCCATACATTCTTTTTCTTCAACGGCCACTTGTTCTTTCCTTCTATTCACTATTTCTGCTTGAGTGTCCGTCTCTGTCTTCTGCTTGGTGATTTCTTCCAGGACACGGTCACACTCCTCTTGGTATTCCAGGACTCTCCTTTGAGCAGACTCCATTTCATCTGTCATGTCCTGCACTTTTATTCTAGTTTCAATGATCTTTGCCATTCCTCCTCTCAAACGGTTAGCTGAATCTCCAAAGAACTTTCTCTTGTCAGCCAATAGTGTCTTGTATCCTGTTACAAGCTCGAGAAAGTTAATGGGAGTAACGTAATTATGTCTCTTCATTTCTTCGAGCATGATTCTGCAATAATCCGTAACTGAGAAATGAACTGAGGCGAAGGTGGTGGAGCACTTGTCTCTCATTTCTTCCTGGAGGACATTAGATCTGTCATCCAAATTGATATCTTTAAGCCAACGTTGCGCCACTTCTAAAAGAGCTTCCTTTGGCCATCTTTCAACCCAATCTATGGTAGTTCCATTCACTAAGCTCGGATATTGTCTGACTCTATGACGGAACTTGTCGCCAATCGGGCTCATGCAAAGGACGACGTGAAGATTGACTTGAACACGACTGATAAGGAACTTGAAGATGGAGTCATTAGTTTCATTATAACCTGCACGGAGAGCTGCTTTCATGACAGTGTTTTTAATGTCTTCGAATTCATCCGGTTTATACAAATTGGGAACTTCTCCAGAACTCAGCACATTGTTCAAGTCTTCTAAGAAGGCTTCATCCACAATTTGTGTATCATTCATGATGAAACAGCAGGTCTTGTTATCAGCGCCCGTTCTTCTATAAACTTTCTTCAAATCTTCTCGGAAGTCTGCTTTCTTGTATCTCTTATTTACTTCAATTTCGAAGATGTAATAGCCACAGATGGAGGATGCCAAACGGCTCAAGCTCTGCCTTCCATGCCCTCCAATTCCCACTATGAGCATGGATCCTTTTGGCTGTGAGATCACCCTTGAAATTCTAGATAAGTGCTCTAAAGCCTCTCTGAATAGAACTAGGTTCATTGGAACATAACCTGGAGAAGCATTGTAGGCCGGCAGTGCTACTTCCTCCATGTATTTCCGGAGCTGTTTTATATCTTTGATGTCTTCATAGAGTCCTTGGTTGTTCAGGTATGTTCCAAAGATTGGAAGCAGTCTATTTGGACAAACACTTTGTAAAGTCTGATCCAAGTGAGATCCCAACTTTTCAGCTAAACAAGTGAGAAACCATTCTCTATCCGTGTCATCAATTAAACGATCATTGAACACTCTACAGCACTCATGGAACCAAAGCTTGCTGAAATTTATCTTCGTATCATGGATTTTCTTGTGAGCTCGAAGAAGACCTTGATAAACTCTGGAGATATCTCGAAGATTGAACAAGTAATGAATCTTGGATGGTGTAGGGAGCATTTTAGCAGACACAGAGTTGTACACATCAATGGTAGCCAATGTCACCGACTCAGCAATCTGCTTCACTTCTTGATCAAAGTCAACAAGCGTTTGGTTTAACATGGTCATAAAAATGCGCTTTATTTGAGGCTCTTCCGGGAATGTCATATTGATAAGACAGAATACTGACTGGAGACGGGGAGAAATTTCTGTGCGACCACCACCGGGTGGGCCCATAGCTCCGACCAGAAACATATTCTGTATTCGAACAAACAAGGAGATTCATGTACTTTTGCCATTGCTGGTTTTTTGTTTTTTATATACAGATAGGGCAATGATTAATACTTACCGTGATGGTTTTAACTGACTGGTTACTTCGATCATACCAAAAGTGGTAATCACACCACTGCCGTATCAATTCAAGTGGAGGTTGAGAGCCTTAAAAGGACAAAAAATGGTCAAAATCAATCAATAATAAAAAAAGCTAGTAAAACATTGCTTGTAAAAGTGAATGCTCACCATAAATATCTTTAGCTGGCATATTCAAATCATCACAGAAAGTGAGTAAGAATTTTCCTATAAGACAGAAAATAATAAATCATTGTAAGCAACTAGTTTCCACTGTAAGTAGCAGATAACTGAATTTTAAAGCTGTTTCAGAATTTATTTTACCTCTTGGAGGTGCAAAAACTCCTTTCGCTCGTCTTTCCAACCGACTCTCAATAAAATTCTGAATATTAGCTGATGTTGTCTGACTTGAAATGTTAATTGTCAACACGGAGTACTTCTCTACGTCCAAATCTGTTAGCACCGACTGGACTACACTTGTTTTACCCGTTCCTACCTTTCCCACCATCAGCACAGGGAAGGAATTCTTTAAAAGATTTTCCACGATGAAGTTATAGCGAATCGTGTCTACTGTCGGAACAGTGATTTTGAAAAATGGAAGACTGAAAGCAAACAGAAATAATTATATAATGCTATGTGACTATCATATAGTTTGAGAAATAATGAATTTCAAACTTTACTTACTCTGGATCAAACTTCCACTGATTGCTCAACAAAGTGTTCCAGTGAATGAGATTTCTCTGCAAGGGATCCACGAAATAGTCATAAATTGTGTCTTTTGCGGGGAATATTGGATCCAACTCTCTTAGGAATCCATCAAACTTTTTTCGCCCCTCTTCGTCCGTAGAACAGCATACAGACCAGATCAAACTGAACACAAAGTAGTATCTGACCATGATATCAAACGTGTTATCATCCTTGTAATTCACTCCATTCTCTTTCGTTGCTAAAGAGTCCATCAATCTTGATAAGCTGGTGACAACATTCAATTCCGTTGTTGGAATCAGCTCCTTACAACTAGCAGCTTTAAACCTGAGCGTAGCGTCCAAATAGAAGTCAACATTTTTTCTGTACTCGTCTGAAATCTTCTTTCTTTTCTGTCTGTTCAGCCAAGTCTCCACATAAGGCTTCCAGCCTAGATCTCTGAAGTCGCTATAGACCATTCCGCATCGGGAAACTGTTGCAGGAGAAGCTTGCGACAAGTCACCGACTTCAAACAATAGTGAAACTTGCTCAGGCATAGCTATTCTTTCTGAGTTGATGAGGGTGAGAAGTTTGTTGTCGTCCATTACAGAATTCATGTTCTCAATCCACACAGCATCAACAGGGCCATCAAATAAAATCCATTTTTGATCTGGTTTCTCATCATTGCAGGTATTTCGCATGATTGATGAGATTACTCCATCACTCCATTCTCCAGTGCCCAGATCAAACTCTCCGTAAAGTTCTGCTTGACTTAGAGCCTTTGGATTTATCACGTATTCTTTCACACGAACATATCCATGTTCACCTTGTTCTGCTAAAGTAGTGAGGGAATCCCGAAGGCACTTCCAGGTCACAGACTTTCCACTTCCAGTTCGTCCAACAAGCATAGTTGAATGGCGACTGTTTTTTGTTTCGTAGACTTCCAAACATTTTAGAATTGCTTTCTCCGTTGGCTGCCAGCCAGCCTTTACTAATTCATTGCTGATTGTAGTAAGGAGCACTCCGTAGTCGAATTTTGGAGGCTCATCATTCGGGAACAAGTCCTTGATAACTCCATTAAACAAGGGAACGTCATCTGAGGTTAATCTTGGAACGTTCATATCCCTCATGGCAAGAATAAGCACTTCTGGATCTGTCATGTGCTTGGAAACACGCCTTTTCTGTCCAGCGTAACGAAGAAGAGCAACCATGCTACGAAGTCCAAAATCATAGTGGTCTTGCTTGGAAAGTTGCTGTTTAGATAGTGAGTATAGAGTATCCACCTTTCTTGCAAGGACACGAGTGTCATCAAACCCTTCACCAAAGAGAACAATTTCCGCAATTAAGCTGGTATCCGGAACAATCATGGAAATGGGACGGAACATGGCTTTAAGATTATCTGGCAGTTCTGTACGTCCAGCATATCCAGGGTTCATGGTAATGAAAATTCCGCACGACCAGATCAACTGAATATCATATCCTTCGAAAAGGAATCTTCTTAGATTTTGACTTTTTGCTTGTAGGATGCACATAATCTGCTGGGCTACTACAGAAAGCACCTCAATGTTGATTCGATTGAATTCATCAAAACATCCCCAAGCTCCTGTTTGAGCTAACCCGGAAAACATTTTGCCCATACTTTTGTAGTCCAACCCTTCAGAGCAATTCACGACGATTACAAACATTCCGAGATTTTTTCCTAAATCTTTCGTCGTTTCCGTTTTCCCTGTCCCAGCAGGTCCTTTGGGGCTACCTCCTCTGTGTAGGAACATTGCTGTTGTCAATGTCACGTAGCATCGATCAGTGAGAGGAGTAATTACTAATCTTCCAGAGTTGCCCAAATACTCATATCCATAATTAAAGAAAGTATTGGTCTGTCTAACAATACAATCATTTTCTTCCTTGTCCCAATAAAATCTGAGCTGCTGCAACCACTCAAATCCATTGAGATCATGGCACTCCATCTTGTACATTTTATCAGTGACGTCTCTTGCGTGGATCTCAACCGTCACCATTGCTGTGACCTTCAACCTTTGGATCTTTGTCATAGAGCCTCTGATAGACTCACTGAATTTGTTCAAGATCTTATTCAACTTCTTCCTGACCTTTTTCAGTGGATTCTTCTGTACTCGAGGATCTCCTGCAGCAAATAAAGCTCTAGTAACAGCAACAGTCCACTGGATTTGTGCAGAAGTGATTCCAGGTTGTCCAGGCCACTCCATGATCCACTTATCTCTTCTATTCAAGTTTCTTCTCAAGTCTTCTCTGGTCTTCTTTAGTTGGACTTTGAGACAGGCCCTCATACTGTGCTCCACATCTTTCAACCAATGCTCCACTGGTCCATCAATCAGGAATGTTTTAAGGAAGTCGATATATTCCCCATCTCCACTAATCATTCCATGAACATCTTGTCTGGATGAATATGGAGCTTTCGTTAACTTGATCTTGTGAATGTTGTCGAACAACTTCTTTAGATGTGGTTGCACCATTTCCGGATTCTTAGAGCTCCCAAGGATTTCCAAAAGGTCTTCGTTGGAAATAAAGTAGAATCTTGGGAAAGCTTGTCTCTTGGCTTCCAAAAATATCTCCAAAGACTTGAGAATCAGTTCTAGCCGATCAGATAGCTCTTTCAGAACGGGAATAAGTCCATCCCTATGTGTGGCTGCTATTGCAAACTGATCCTCATGCATTCTTTCTGTGATATTTCTCCAGACTTGATTAATCGTGTCAAATTCTTTACTTTCCTTTGGAAGCTGTCTTCTGATGTCTTCGCCCAGGAAAATATTCTCCAGATACATCCACTGTCTCTGCACATTCAAGAAAATGTCAAAGACATCATACACCACAGACAAGGTTTTCTCCCAATATGTGATCTCCTGCTCAAAAGGCTTAGCAAATCGTGATCCCTTCATGGCAGAAATGCTGACATTGTTGTCTTCCAGTGTTTGCATCATATCTTGATTGACCTTCAATCTGTAATGGCCTTTTTCTTTGTAAGGAACCATCTCCAGCTTTTCATTTGTCCAGTATTCTCTTATCGCAGTCATGGTCTTTTCGACGAGGAGCTCTTTCTGCGCTGTATTTGAAATCTCAGCAATTTCATCGGCATATTTCTCCATCCCATACGAAACAATCTTGTCGAAAGTAAACTTTGGATCTTGGGGATTGAATCTGGCACCAATAGTTTCAAAGATTTGGTTCCAGTGCCGCTCTCTCAAAGCCGGAGTTTTGATCTCATGAATAACTGGAATACTCTTCTTGAATATTTCAATTCTGTTCCTTGTAAACTCAATTATTGGCCAGTTTTTCTTCTCGAAGGTTTGGGCAAGCTTGATAAACTTTTTGATCATTATCCCAGCAACGTCTTCCATATCACCAGTTTGCATACTCTTGAATGGAATGGTTTTATATTCGCTCCAATATCCTTCCCATTCGTGGACCACTTCCCAAACTGACTCGATGTTTTGCAGGTCGAATTCCAAAGTCCGGAGTTCTTGACTTGGTGCCATTTCAATTTCAAAAATGGCTAGGGAACTCAGTAGCTCAGTTTGGTCTTTATTCAACTGGTCCATCCTCTTTCTGTAGTTTGCTAGTTGCTTGAGAGCAACATGACTTGGAACTCTTCCGGTGTATGGTCCTTCTTTCTCCAATGCCGTGACAAGATTCCTAACTTTTTGTTTAAAGTTCTCTGCAAGAGCCAAGAACAATTTTCTGAGTTTTTCTTTGGCTTGCTTCAACATGTATTCAATGTCCTTCAGAGATTGATGATAGCCATGCCATTCCGCAGAGAAGTTGGTGTATCTTTTTCTGGTCACGTCACCCAAATCATACTTGTATTTGGCAAGGATCGCAAATTGTTCGTGCATTCTAGGAAACTCCTTTTCCATCCTCGGAGCATCCATCTGAACATTTCGGAACAGATTATAAGCATTTGTCAAGTCTACCAGAGTCGTCGGCTCCTTCTTGAAAGGCTGCTTATTGTCTTCGACGTATTTATAGATGGAGTGGAGCTTCTCAGCAGCCTTATCATACAAACTGCTTAGTATTCTATTCTGCCACTCGAAACAGTGATTTATCACTACATCCTTCAGTTCTCCGCAGTCAATAATGCAGATCCCAACAGCCACGGTGCTTTCAAATCCTTGAACTGCATCTGCCACTTCCCAGTATCTCCCAATATCCGTGTCATATGCTTTGACGGATGGGGCATTATCATTGTAGAACCGCATGAATAAATCTTTATCGGTTTCCCAAACATCTCTGAACTGTGTCCAACTCTCAAGATATTTGTCAACTTCCAGCATAACGTTCTTCATTCCATGAGCAATATGTTCTTGCTTCTGTCTTGCTGGTTCATGTCGGCTCATCATTTGACTAAAGGAATGCACTTTGGTATTGGGATCGTTGAGGAACTGAACTACTCTCGGAAAAGGCTGTACAGTGACGCAAATTCTTCTGTAAATTCCACAAATCATATCCTCCAATTCTGCCACAGTTGGAATGAAGCTAAGCTGATTCTTTTGATTGAGTGTAGCAATCATTCTGAAGATTGGAGGTGGTGGACCCCTTACGTCGCCATGCACAACTCGAACGAGTACTTCCAATGAACGTTCAATATTTAAGCAGAATGCTTCCTCAACAACTTCATCTATCTTTCGGAGATATTTAATCCATTGGGTCTTCACTTCAGAGCCATCCGAACGGAACATTTCGAAAACGGAGCGCAGAATTAAGGTGATGTTCTTGTATTCATTAGCTATCTTAAGAACCGTCTTCACTCGGTGATTCTCTTGATACTCGTTGAATTCTGCTCTTTCGTATAACCGTTTCTGGTCTACTTTGATCATGAGGATGTTGCTGATCTTCGTGGCAAGCTTGCCAATCTTGATATTTGCATTCTTGTAGTTTGCAGTGAAGCCTTGTACTTTGGTAGCGGCCAAACGGCAGTCATTAATGTAGGAATCGGAGACATTAGAAGCCCAAGTTAAGCGAGTTAGCCCAGGATATACTTTCCTACCTAAGAGCTTGATCCTCTCTTTGAATAAACTTCTTTCTTCAAACGATAGAGCTCCAATGATCCTATTATAGTCCTTCACTACCAGCAACACTGTCTCCCTCAAGTTATGAAGTTTCTCTTTCTGATTGTAAACGAATTGCAAGACTGCAGGAACTTCTTTACCCATTCTCACCCACATCTCAGCTTCAACGATGTGTCTATAGAGAACTTTGTCAAAATTCACTTCAATCATGCCAGCCTTGTAAGTACTCCGGATCATGAGAGGGATATCCAATTTATTTGAATGGTCCTTGGTTCCAACAACTTTCAACCATTCTCTGTACATCTTCGTAGAGTGTTCTTGAAGCTGTATTCGAACGACTCTAGTTTGCTCTTTAACGTCTTCTCCGTAGCCGCATTCAGGGAGCCACCAAGCCTTCTCTAACATTTCCATTTGGGTATTTAACCGGGCGTACATAAAGTTAGCCCAAGCTGCTCTCCCAGAATAATTTGGATAAGATAGAGGCAGGGGAAGTACACCTGAAGAGTGAAGATTCTTCACAAATGTTGTATCATCTTCAAGGATCTTGTATAACTTCATAATTAACTGATCATAAGTCCTCCTGATGATATCTCGTGAGTAGTAGACGTAAAATGTTTCCAGGATTTGAATCCCTTGATCCAGAGTAGTGACTGTGTCAAACGTTGTGTTAAGAATGTTCTGGACCATCATTTCAATATCTCTGATGGATCCTTTGAAGTTGTTCATGGCCTCAGGCCAGACATTACTCTTCACGTCAAAGACACTGCCATGAGCTCCGTAAAGTTCTCGAAGTTGTCGATCCATGATTCTTTGAATTTCCTTCATTATTCTGTAGATTTCCGGTCCTTTTAATCCAGGATATAAGGGAAGGGGCTCTTGGTAGCCTTCTACTCTCCGGGCATACAGTCTTTGACAGGCACAGATCTCTTGGAGATCCTTTAGTCTTTTTAGAAATCCATCAACGACGACAAAGATGTGTTCATATTCCAAGAGCCATGTTAAATGGGAGTTCATGTGGTGCATCTTCTGAGCATCAAAGTATTTTTCCTTCCATAATGTAACGCAGTCCATGCACTGCTTGATGGACGCTTCGCTAGTATCGATGAACCCGTTGAAAACAAGGTCAATATCTATTTCCTTGATGCAGTGGAGCACTATTTCATTGCTAATCTTGCGGAATAGGCTGTTTAGTCTTTCTCTGGTGTTGTAGTATGGAGAATTGAGCCAAATGACACGAACTAACCAAAGAAGTTTCTTGAGTTGACCAGGAATGTCTGCAACTTTGGAGTCGTGGAGAACTGTGCATGGATCGGTCAGAATTTCCAAGTAATGGAGGTTACTGATGGCTTCTCCAGATGCTTGTAGAATTTCTGAGGTGACTGCAACAAAGTTGTTGACAAAGGGAGACTTGATTATTGTCATAATTTCTTTAACTGTGCGGACTGGTGTGCTTTGAACTTGGGCCGTTAGACCAGCCAAGTCTTGACCTAAAAGTGAGCAACAACAGTACAAACAACATTAATTAATTAGTCGTTTAAAACCAAAATTATACGAATCATTTTCAATTTTAAGGAATCTACTTACTTCTTGCACGCCAGAACGCTATCTCGTCTAGAGGACGTGCCCATTCGTCAACATCATCAAAGTTTTGGGTGTTTACAACTTCTTTGATTTGTCTAATCCAGTGAATCATTGCGTCTGTTTTAAGTAGGTACACAAGTATGTAGTAAGTGAAAACTTTTTCTCATTCGGTGTTGATTAAAGGATTATATTGAGTTGATAGTTGCACTTACTTTCTAAACGAGCGCAAAGATCTTTATCCTTTGAAGCCATGTCAATAGGCATAGCCATAGCCTCCGCTGGAACATACAATACTGTTTGGCACAGTAGTCTATGATGAGTTTCAGTCATGGAGGACATAAGGGTGGTCAGTCCTGCATAAAACTCGTTTTGAATACCTAGAAGATAAACACAAAGTATTGAAAACGGATGAATATTTTTGGAAGCCAACAATTGCAAGCATAAAGGTAGATTAGATACTTACTCTCTGGCAATACGCCAGGCATGGTGAACATTGGTGCGTAGACATATGTTAAAAGAGAATGAAGAGATGTTAAATGGCCCCCAGGGACATTTCCGAACATGGTGTTATCAAAGAAATTGTCCTTATCCAGAATCATTGGCCGTAGCTTAATAAAGTAGAAGAGATCTGCAGACTTGTTAGGCACCACGTCATTCAGGACAATCAAGCTCAGTCCATCCGTACCTCTTGTCATACACATCTTGGCCCATCCCTTGGATCTCTTCAGTTGACTTTTAGATCTTCTTCTCGAGGCCATCTTATTCGTAGATATGGATTGACTAGGACTAGAAGCCGCTGAAGTGACAGATTTTGCTTGTGACACCACGTTTTTCGATTTCTTGTCATATACAACATCAAAATCTTCGTCTGCAACATCAGCAAACAACAACTTCTTTTCTTCTTTCTTCACTTCCTCTTTATGAAAGAATGCCGTTACCACGTCAACTTCCGGCCTTCTAATGAACTGGTAAAGAGGGGCAAGGGTATTTGTAGACCAACGGAAATCATCAGGTCTAACGATGACTATCAAATCCTTCATTTTATTAACAAGTTTGTCTTCCCTTTTCCTCTTCTTCTCCTTGTCTCGCTTCCTAATGTAGTCGTCAATATCTTGTTGGGTATATTGAGGGCCAGTGTCAACAGGTTCAGAGCCTGCTTGACCTTTCTTCTTCTTCCCTTTCTTCCCCTTCTTGCCTTTAGAGCCCTTTTTACCTTTTCCTTTCCCTCCTCTCCTTCCCTTCCCTGCTGTAGGTTCCCCCTCCGGTTTAGCATTAGGGTCACCTCCAAGGAGTTCCGCCAAGGCTGAGTTTGGAGCTGTAGTGGTCTCTCCACCAGTGGTGGTAGCTTCAGTGGTGGTTGCCTCTGCAGTGGTCTTTCCTGCCTCGGATTTTGAAGTCTTCTTCTTCTTTCCTTTCCCCTTAGCCATGATAACGACAACCCACTCTAAACCAAAAGGAAACTAACTTCCGGGTATTTACAAAATCCCGGTTTAATGTCAAAAGTCGTCGAGTTACTCGAGTTTTGGAACCACGATTTAATTATTAGTAAGATAGCACGAAAAATTAACTTGTTTAATTGCAATTAAAATTAAATTGGTGAGATAATTAGACTGGGTCGTAGTTTCAAAAATATCGTCCGATTTCACTTTTTGAAAAGGTCAAAAAAATTCCAACTTTTTTCATTTCCTCTCCTCCAAAAATTCAAAATCTGAAAAATTGTTGACAAACTTTTCTGACATTTTTGGGGAAAAGCAGATGTTGCTAGGCAGACATGCAAAGAAGCTGTCGAAATGAACAAAGACAAGATCCGATCCCTTATCCTTCTCTGCTTTGGCCTTTGTTCTATAAGCCAAGCATGAATCCGTTGTTCTCGCCTTGCCCCACATATTTTGTAAAGAAAAGCGGGCTTCATTATCATTGAGTGCGGCTAAACTCTTGCATTGTTCCCTTCTCCCTATTCAAATGAAGGA
>JAANSO010002249.1:0-14030 GCA_036507315.1 Lepidocyrtus fimetarius
ATGTTTGTTTGTTTGTTTTTATTGAGGTTTTAATTAATGTTCTTGTCTAACCTGACCTAACCTGACCCGGACAGGTCACCCTTACGATTATGATAATTGGAGTCAACTTACCAAGGACGAGCGATGGAGCTACGATGAAATCCTGCCATATCTGAAGAAATCTGAAGCTTATACGGGAGAAGGAGATGGTGATTATTGAATTGTTTGTTTGAAGTTTAAAAACATTTTATTATATTAGCAAGTTATTTTGTTAATTTTTGTTTTTGAAGCTTCATTTCACGGTTCGGATGGACCAATTACAGTCTCTCCTGCAAGCTTTTCTCCAATTGCAAAATACTTTGTCAGAGCAGCGGAAGAATTAGGTTATCACAAAGTTGATCTCAATGCTCCGTATCAAGAGGGTATCAAAATAAAAACAATTAACATTATCTCGTATTTAAAATGTTACTTGTTGATGTTCAAATAATGAATTCTTCTAAAAACGCATCGAATTTAGGGTTTAATGAGCACGTGTACAATCAAAATCGAGGTCAGAGAGCCGGAGCTTTCAATGCTTTTATTCAACCGATTCGGCAAACCCGAAGGGATAAACTGACTATTAAAAAAGTACGCGGTGGTGACAAAGGTAGCTCCATTTTATAACATTTTAAAATCCTTTTGAGCAGCCCCCACTCACGCATTACATACTTTTTTATTTATAAAAATTATAAAGTATAATTTTTCACACCTAAAATGACCAACATTTAATACCTTTTGACAGATCTGTCAATAAACATTTTTATGAATGGTCGACATGTGCTATTAAAAATGTGATGATTCATTCTTCTTTGCTCATTTCATTCTTTTCTTAAATCTACAAAAATAGTTTTCTTTAGAAAACTCCTTTGTTGCTGTTATCAAAAGACGGTGCTGGCAATGCTGACAATAATTCGACGCGATTCTTAACAATGACATTTATTTTAATTGTTCAGGTTCTTTTCAAAGGCTCAAATAACTTAGCGTATGGAGTGGAGTACGAGAAAGGAGGAAGAGTTTACCAAGCTACAAGCAGAAAAGAGGTGATATTAAGTGCAGGGACGATAGGCTCTCCGAAAATTTTAATGCTGTCGGGTGTGGGCCCTAAACAACACCTTGAATCTGTTGGGGTAAACAAAAATAATTTTAAGTAAATATTTACTTCTCAATTTCAAAAGTCACACCTGAGTTGAAATGAATAATTTTAATTTATGTTTAGATTAAAACGAGGGTAAACTCACCAGGAGTCGGGCAAAATCTGCAGGATCACGTGATCGGTCTAGTGGGTCCATTTACTGTTGACACAGTGGACGGTCAACACTTGACATACTTATCAAGTCGTGATTCTTCTCCTTCAGACCTTCTTCAGTACATGGGCTCGGGCACTGGCCCGCTCAGTCAAGCGGGGATAATGGCTTCTGGTTTTGTAGCATCAAATCAAACGAAGCTTGTTGCAAAAATTAACAATCAAATCCTTTGGCCAGATATTCAACTCATTTTAAATGGGATTCCGACAGACGCAAATGCAATTGCTCTTCAAGCTAAAATTTACAATTTGAGGAGGGAGGTAGCCGAAGAGTTTTACAGACCAGTTGTGGGAAAAGATTCCTTTCACATCATGTCCATTTCTAGTCGACCTAAATCCAGAGGCCATATTTTACTACATAACAAAGATCCCAAAGCACCTCCAATCATTAATCCAAATTACTATGAACATTTGGAAGATTTAACTACCACATTAGAAGGTATAAATAGAATTTTATAACTGATACGGGAAAATAGCTATAGGTTTAACTATTCATTGTATATTTCTTTTGCCTTTGTAGGGGTAAAGAAAGCTCTCAATTTGGTAGAAAATACTCAAGTCTTTCAATCAATTGGAGCTCAACTTTCTCCGGTTCCATTTCCGACATGTAAAGATGAAGAGTTTAGAAGTGACGCATATTGGGAATGTTATTTGCGTCACTTTACACTCTCTGTTTATCATCCTGTCGGCACATGCAAAATGGGCAGTGATGATGATCAAGAAGCAGTATTGGACTCTTCTTTGAATGTTCGAGGAACACAAAGATTACGTGTTATTGATTCCAGTATTATGCCACAAATTGTTTCTAGCAATATCCAGGCAGCAGCTACAGTGATTGGAGAAAGAGGCTCACAGATTATCAAAGAATACTACGGAATAGCTCCATAATACTAACAACTTAATTCAGACTTGCTTCAAACATTTACATCAGTTCTAATTTAACAAAATTAGATATTAGATTTAAATTGAAATCAAGAGGCAAAAGATAAAACTACGACTCTAAATAAGCATTTTTGGTGTACACAATTTGAAAGTCATTACTGTCCGCCATTATCAAGAGTCGGCACAGAGTATTGAAAATATTTGCTTCCTCATGTTGTAGCTTTTTATCTCTTAATTCGCCAATTTTATACTTTTAATTTCATCAGTTATTTTTATTTTCAACAATTTAATGCAAATTGGTAATACATCATGTATGATCAATAAATGAAAATGTACTTCCTAGGAAGTTTGTACTGAAATGATTGCTTTCCAGCATGCGCTTGAACATTACGTTTGTTGTATGCAAATATTGTAACTGGTCGGTAGCAGTTAATGATATTTTCCTTGTCATGTGAATTATATAAAAGGACTAATCGGAAGTCACAACATTAATTTATTTGATCCTTGATTAGAGGAAAGAGTCAGTATCGTGCTTCATCTAAGAAAAAATCGTTTTCATCTCATGACCTCATCGTTTTAATCCCAGCAAAAAGTAAATTTTATTAACCAAAATCTCTGTTTACTAGATTGCATAAGTTAACAAACGCAATCACCTTTTAATTCGCCACGTCCTGCATTTCCTTCCTTTTTGAGTACAAAATGCATAATCCATTAATTTAATGCAACCATATATAATTCCCTTTTCTCCAAAATTGCGAATAAATAAAACTCAAATTGCCGTAAATACAGTATTGGTACCCTACAAAAACACGTGTGACGTAGGTTATGTTTTGCGAAAATTTTAATGGATAATGATGATGATGTGTCATGCTATGCTTATGTTTTTAATGCTGATGCCTTCTAATTTTGCAAACTGAAATTGCAATTGTCTTATCTTTCCCGTAAAGCCATTCCTGATAAAATCAAGGAACTGTAAAATATGTTTTGCATTATAACGTTATGGCTTATGTGTATATGTTTATGTTTATTAATGGTTTAAATTTAGACCACCAAAAATTGTTATTAAAATAATAAAACAACGCGACAGTTTCTAATTTAATTTCGCAAACAAATCTTCGAATAACACAGTAAAAATGATGATATCTCCTGTCATCAATCTTCAATTGTTAACATGTTTATTATGAAAATGAATGGATATTCATCTATAGCATTATGTTTGCTCTAATTCGCTGACAAAGTAATGTCTTCCAAGCAATAAAGATTGTGATCAAATCTCACAAAATCTAGAATTTTTAATTCACTCATTGCAATTGTTTCAGTATTTTAATAAATTTATATATTTTATCCTCCTCTAGAAAGAAAATATTTATATTTATATTTAACTCCACATATACTTACATTTTCTTTGGTAAGACCAAAAAGCAATTAATCAATAGTCAATTAGTTAATTGCACAGATAACCAATTGATTTCGTGCAAATTATTTATAGGCACAATTTACATAATACGTGTCATCCATTACCTCACGTAAACGGATTTTCTTTCAGTTGTAGCATTTAAAGTCGATCATTATGTAAGTTGTCGATATTAAGTAGAAAATTAAACGTATTTCATTACAATTTACATAATACGCGTCATCCATTACCTCACGTAAACGGATTTTCTTTCAGTTGTAGCATTTAAAGTCGATCATTATGTAAGTTGTCGATATTAAGTAGAAAATTAAACGTATTTCATTAATTTTTATAACAGATTTATAAGAAAGTCGCACTTTTATTGTTGCATTGTTCTTGTACGGAATAAAGGCTGAGTAATCATTGCTAACTTGCAACTGCAAGGGACGTACGTACGTGAAATAAAAGATTCATCATTCAAAATATTCATCTTAAAATTCTACGCAAGTTGAAGTTATAATATCAATCTATGTAAAGCATGCATGTAATTCCTTCTCACTAAAATGATCTCTATCTCTGTAGAATGATCAAGCTTTAAAATTGAATATTGGGCGAGGTAATTTTGATACAACTGCCAACAACTTTTGAACTTGAACTTTGTGGACAACGCCATTGTAAACGAAGCTACTTTGTAATTCATACAATTTGAGCTATTGTAATGCATCATTTGATTTTCCTTTATAAAATGTGTTAAGTTTACAAGGTTCGCACAGTCCAAGATGAAATGGAAAGTCTGCTAATAACAATTCTGAAGAACTATAAAAATCTCACCTATAAAAATTGTTTTAAATTGTATTAGATAACAATTCTTCGTCTGTTTTAGCATAGATGCACATTATGCACGTACAAAGGTAGATTCGTTGAAATTGTTCATTCAGTAAAAAGAGATTTAAAGCCCTGTAATTATGATAATGTTTTTGGTGTATGATTAAAAATATTTTAGTATTGTGCCGAGGAAAGTCATTTCACACAGTGATAAGCATTTTGGCTCTCTTGCATAAAAAGGTTTTAAAAATGTAGTGGTCAATCACGAACAAATAATCATGTTTGGTTGTTTTTTATAAAGTAAAATGTAACATGTTTTAACATGTAACGGAGGATATGCAATATATGAAGCAATGCATAATAATAATGGGAAATAAATAGTTAATTTATATTTTATGAAATTGCCAAAAAAAATAACCCTTCACTTACAAACAGTAGCCCTCTTCCCATTTAAACATTTTTCTCTATTTTTTCTTTCCTTTTTTCATATCTCATTTCATTTCTATTTTTATATATTGGCTAACAGCAAAAACAAGTCAATTCTTAAACAATATTAAAATCATTCTTACTTGCATAAAAACAAAAGCTGTCTCTTTCTGAAACTTACATTTCTGCAAAAGGACTACTATATGGACACAAAAGAAAAATGAATTTGCATCAGAAATACTTTTCTACACTGAGTTTTTGTCTCAAGCAGAAAATAATATTTTTGATGGACACATTTATGACATTCATTCACCTCCCTTCACCTTTTAACGCCACACACACACACAGGACGTTATAATATTCAGTAAATCAGACACTGCACACTCTCATTCTCATTATAATCATTCATCAACATCATCACAACATGCAAAGCATCTTAAAAGAATTAAAAAGACATTAAAAAAGTGTAACAGAAGATTTGAATGTTATTTCTGTCAAATCTTTCTATAAGCAGAGAGTAACATTTAGCAATAACAATAATAATAAGATTAAAAGTGGAAGTACTAAACATTTACGAAACAGGCACATGAAGAAGAGAACAGTTTTAAAATAGAAAAGGAGAATAATTTAAAATTTCAGTTCTTTCATCCTTTTCGTAAGTGAGGTTACAAAATAGGAATGTTGAAGCATTTCATGAAGGATTTATGTTTTAATACAATCAAAAAATGTATTAAAACATAATTAGTAAATGATATAATAATAACAATAAGTAAAAGCTGAACGTGATCATTCGTACTATCACATATACTATTACATATACACGCACAATCACGCACACAATGTAAACAACATTCATTCGACAAGATTATCATAATACATTAGTAATAATTAAATCCATTCATTCAAACAAACATTCGTAACTTTTTTTTAGAAAACACAACTTTTCATACATTTGTTCTCGAGCACACATACATTAACAATTAACCAAGAACAATAAGTAGCTTTATCTTTCATCAACAACAACACATCGGTATCATAATCTTATTATCACTTTTAAAATATTACGTTGCTTATGTAAAAGAAATACATATCCGTGTTTTAATGAAAAATCTAAAACACTGGTAACTGGCATGATCAGTTAGTTACGCACTTTTACTCACGCACGCAAACACCATCACACAATATTAGATGGCGATGATCATATTAAAACCTAGCCAGGTCATAAGTGTAATTTCTTATGAATGAGATATGATGCTGGTGATGGTTCTTGTTTTAATTGTAACGCGACATTGTAAATTAATTACACAATTTTATACATTTTTGCATTGACTTAAAATAATTGGGAATGGGTTAATTTAAATAAATGGGCTATTTACGCACTGGCTTCCGTTGAGGGAACAATGGGGACGGCGGATGAGGAAGGAACAGGCGATGATGGTGAGCTGGTTGATGTTGATGGTTCAACTGTTGTAGGTGCTGAGGTAGAGGATGGTGGAACGACGGTTGGTGCAACTTCCTCATTCAATCTCCTCTTTCTTAAAATCATTGTTCTCTCTGGAGAACCGGGAGCGGCTGGAGGGCTGGGAGCTGACTTAATTTGGAGAGGTTGCTCGGGCTTCTTAATGACTTGAACAGAAGCTGCAACTGGAGTTTCCAAAGATTTTCTGGTAAGTTTTGGTGGATCAACTACTACCATTGGAGTCCATGAGGTAGCTCCAATTGAAGAGGTCAAAGTGATTTGATTATTGGAAGCTGCAGTCTCCATGTCAAGGGGAAGTTGACGAATGATTTTTGGAAGGGATGAGGCCTGATCTTGCTTTTTCATGATGATATCACCACGGGTCTTCTTTGCCTTCTTTAATCTCCTTCCTGCAGGTCCGTAAAGGGGGGCAGCAGAGGCAGCTCCAGAAGCATCGCGATTACCATTGGTAACATCCATGTTCACAGTGTAGGAGGCAATATTGACTGGCTTGGAGTGGGTGGAGTGGCTGTAACGGAATTTTGGATCGGTTTGGAAGGCGGGGGAGTCAGCAGGGAAAGGGAATTGGGGTAGAACGGGAAAGCTTGCAACTTGCTTAGCATTGTTTGTAGAGCCTAGCGTAGCTTGAACAGGGCTAGATTGTTGAAGTGGGTTTGAGAAAAAGGGAGAGTTTTGAACGAAAGCGTTTTGAAAGTTTTGCAAGCTCTGGAAAGGGTTGTGCAAAGGTTGGGAGAAAAAGTTGAATTGGGGTTGAACATGATGTTGTTGTTGTTGTTGCTGCTGAACTTGATGAAGATTTCCAGCAACTTGAGCGGCAGCAGGTCCTTGGGCACCAAGTGGTCTTTGCAATTGTTGTTGTGGGAGATACTGCTGTGGGTAGTTTAGTGGAGGTTGGCGGCCGAATCCTAAAAGACCCCTCAGCCCCTGGGTGAGAAAGTTACCATATCCTCTTTGTTGTTGGGCTTGTTGGAGGTATGGAATTTGCTGTTGGGCAAATTGAAGTTGTTGTTGCTGCTGTTGTGCAAGATTCAGTGGAACATTTGTAACGGTTCCGGGACGAAGATTGGCTTGAAGGCGGGAAAGAGATTGTCCATTGGCTGGAACGGGGTTAAGGAAAGAGTTGGAAGCTGAAGATTGTTGACCGTTGACTGGGTAAAGGGTGGACCATCCTTGAGAAGCATCAGTAGCTTGTGGCCGCTGAGCTGAAATTCCATGTGGGCTATTTAACACTGAACGAACTGGACCGGAACCAAGAGCTTGGGGATTAATTGGGCTATTGAAGGAGTATTGGAATGGGGAAGCACGGAGGATGCTTGGACGACTTCTGAAGAAGGAAAGGAAATTGTTACGAACAGTGGATCCGAGAGCTAGTGGTCCGTGATAAGATCTTCCTTGATGGGGGGCTTGCATTTGCTGGTGGGATTGTAAAACTGATTGTTGCGCAACCACATTCGGTTGTTGTTGCTGTTGGGCTTTCTGATTTTGTGCCTTTTGCTTTTGCTGGTTAGGAGCTGGCTGCTTTGTGGCTTGTTGGGTTGAAGCAGAAGCAATTGGTTGGGTAATTGTTCCAGTTTGTGTAGAGCTAGATTCAACAAGGGTTGATGCTACTGGACTTTCTAAGCTCTGGGGAAATCCAAGATACTGAAAATTAAGAAAATGTCTTAGTTAAGAGTGAAAAAGAGACACGAATAAATGCGCTATAATAAAAACGTTAGAACCTTAAAATATTTCTTACAATGTTGGAAGCTTGCAATCCTGAAGCCGCTGGAGCAAGAGATACTACTGGAGCATGGGCCACAAGTTGGTTTTCATGTCCATGACCTCTGAGAATTCCTCCATTGTTCAAGATAACTTGGTCTTGTCCCTTGTTAATAAGGCTTGGGGCAAATGGAGAACTAAGTCTGAGACTGTTGAGACCATGACTTCCTAAACCAAGAGCCCAACCTAAAGGACTCTTTGTGTTGACTCCTTGGCGATAACCAAGAATTGAAGCCAACTCCAAAGTTTGGACTGCCAACGGAACCACGAATTCCAGCAATAGCGCCAACATTTTTGCCACCGTTTGGTGCATTAATAGTATGTGGCTTAACGCCAGCACCTAGATTAGCTCCCAAGTTGAGAGCGTTCAGTGGTCTAACCAAATTTCCTAAAGTCCCTAACACGCCAGTGTAGGCTGGAGGGTGAGCTAAGATTGATTTCTTTGTGGCTTGAGGTTGGAAGCTGACAAGGGGTTGGCCAATGCCAAGATGCGCAGCTCTACCTCCAAGGTACAAGTTCAAGCCTAAAAATCTAAAAAAATCATCCAAATTTTATATTGATCTCTTCCTATTTGTACTAATTCAGGCAAATTTTTACTTACTCTTAAATGGCGAACTGATCCAGCGCCTGAATGAGAATCGTATGCAGATCCTTGTGCGGACCTGGCATTTCCAAGTCCTAATCCATATCCTGAAGCTGCATTCTTCAGACCTCCTGTTGGTTGCCACCCACCATTATTTACTCCTGACAAGAACTGAACACCAACACCTTTCTTTTCTGGGGAAAAGGATCTGCCTTGTCCAAATCCTTGTTCTGTGGGGGAATGTCCTAATCTAAATCCCAGTGCAGCCTTCACAAAGTGGGGGAAACATGGTGGGGCCAAGACTAGAAATACACCCTGCGCACACAACAAACCATACAAAATTTATTAGCAAACTTGGCAAAAAATGATTGAAGTCACTTTCACTTTCAATAATGAAAATCCCAGTGAGCAAATATGATATCTTTTGCTTTAATCAAAACTCAAGTAGAGTATGAAAAATACATTTTCTTCGACAAACAAAATTGTTTTATTTTTTAATTTTTAAACCACTTACAACAAAATACGAAAACTTTAAAGCCCTCATTTTACAGAAGGATAGCCAAAGTCCGCAATCGGGACTTTTCCCAAATTAAAGAAAACTTTTCAGTTGTCACTGTGTTCCACTTTTTCCACTTGATTTATTTCCACTTTTTATGATATCAATTAACACTTAAATGCTTTTTTATTTTTGGTGACACTTCAAACCGTTTCCTTCGGTATCTTCCGGTTCATCAAAATAAATATTTTTTNCTTTTTATGATATCAATTAACACTTAAATGCTTTTTTATTTTTGGTGACACTTCAAACCGTTTCCTTCGGTATCTTCCGGTTCATCAAAATAAATATTTTTTCAATTATTTTATTAATCCTCAATAAGAACTATCCTCAATGGCTTCCTTTCTGTTCTGCCACATTTACTAAACTAGTACAGGTCTAGGGGCAAAATTTTAGTTTTATACTCGGCCAATTTTGACCAATTCCTGTCAGTACATTTTACAATGAACTCTATATCAATTTAAGGCACATTTGCAAGCATATCATTTGCTTATCATATACAAGCAAAGGCACCCTTTAACGACTTTTTATCATAATTTAAACCCAAGTTAAGTTTTTAACTATGAGTTAATATTGCAATGGCTTGAATTAGGTTCTTTAACATATGGGGTTAAAAATCTACAAGCAATTTATTGTTATTATTAATCACGGCATGGCAATCAGAACATGTTTTAATAGCTAAAGGTATCCAAAAACGCGCTTTGATGATGTGAATGATCCAAGCCAACTTTTAAATGTTTAACAAAGGATCAAACACATTTAAACAAAAATGATCACATAAATTTATTGTTATTTATCCTTTTTACAAGTTCAAAAGTCTTGTGTCTACGCATGTTAAAAAAATTAAAATCTGCTTAGAATGAATATCCCTTTTAAGTATGTATAGAGCACAAATGCAAAAATAGAAAAGGGATCATCTCTTTGTAATATCATTTCATCTCGTAATAATAACATTCGTTTTTGTATTTTAATACTAATCTAAGACCATCCCATTATAAATATCTAAATAAGTTTTTATAAAACAAATTATGCCCTTGTACTGTTTTATAAGAATGCCTCGTATTTACGAGAATTACTTTTTTGATGATCTGAGTGAAACGGAAAGGAAAAGTTTTTTCCCTTTTCTTGACTTCTTCATTTGAATCCAAACCTGCAAGAAGCAAAGTAGGCGTTGAACGCTTTTTTCTGTGGGGGAGTGATAACGACGATGATGATAACCATATAATAATGATGATTAGAATGATGATGATAAATGTTGATCCCTTTCATACAGTGTTTACTTGCAATTGCAATACCTGCATACCGACATTTGCAACAGTTTTAACTAAAAGATTTATCTTTAATCTTTTGTTGTAGTGTAAAAGTGTAATAATGAACGTGTCAATATAAACATTCTTTAATCAATTTTTATTTTGGAAGGGGGCAAAGGCATAATTTTTAAAGTTTTGAAAGAAGAAAGCAAAAACATCCTATGAGTTATGAAAGAAAACAAGCTACACACAGCAATTAAACCAGCTTATGTAAGTTTACATAATGCCTTGTACATGATTTTGCATTTGAATCTTGAGTATTAGGTCTGAAAATGGAAAAATAGGGTGTCTTGTTAAGAAGTAATATAAGAGATTTTTATATGTTGAAAAATGGTACATCGAATAGGTGAGGTTATCGAATACGTAATGAAATTGAAAGTAAAATATTAGGTTTAGTATTACATATGGCATTTGGAGTGGCCTTGAATTAAGTTCTTAAACCATTTGGACCAACCGACAGACGAAAAGTAATGATGACGAAATTCTAAGCATTCGTGTACTACTGTTTAAAATTTCTTACTTGCAATGATTTAAACATTCGTTTGCTCTTTACATACAAAAAACAAATTTGAATGTGCGTCTATTAATTGAGATAATCGTTTTATTACTGAAAATAATTGAAAACGATAATAGATTGCTGATGTCGCTGTGCGAGCGTCTAGAGTATAAAGGTTATTGCTAGTTGTATGATTACATGACTAAAATTATTCTGTATTTTTTGGGAAATTATTTAGTATTAAAGTATCTTAGTCTTCTTTGGGGTTTTCTCTGGTCTTTAAAAACTCTGAAGAATTTGGGCTATCTGATAAATAACTCACAGTCCTAGTCTAAGACATTTAAAGTGTTTAATTAGAGGAAAAGACGGAAATATGTTTACTAATTTTTAAAATAACTAAAAGTTGCCCCTTGAACTAATTAAAAATAAAAATTTATCCAAACTTCGCAAAAATAGGAAATTCAAAATAAATGTAGAATTTAAATAATTGCTTATCTTATGATCTACTCGTACATTTGTTGAGGAGGTTAATGGCAATTAAAATTACAGTGGAATAAAAATCAAATAAAAATTAATTAATAAAATGCTCCCTTGCTTGGGGCAGCAAAATTTCCTTGTTTAAATTGCTCTTGCATGCAGCGAATTGGTTAATGAGTGAAACAAAAAATGTTTTCACACGCCTTCCGTAATGTTTTCATTTTAATTATGTAATTTCAAAATCAATGCTGAAATCAGGAATTCAAATTGTATTTCTTACTTCTTGCAACTTTAATTGCAAATTGGCCATACCACAGATTATTGAATTTGATTATCAATTGAATACTAAATGTGTACATGTACACTGATTTCCTTCTGATTTATATTAAAAGTTTGAATTTTATTTCCTAACGATAAATAATTTGTATAAATTAATTCAGAAATGTAGTTAAAATGATAACGGAATTTAAAACTTTAGAAAACATATTGAGAACTGTAGTGAATAGTTTTTTGGCAGTAATTTGGGTTCTTTCATAGTCGATTTATTATCCTACCTTTAAAATCAGCATGTAGGAAGTTTTCAAAATCATTTGATTGATGAGTTGATAGGGAGGTGGAAATGACCTTTAGGTATTTAACTTTGAAACTACAATACAATAAAAAAGTAGAATTTACATTTGAGCAATTTTATCAATGACAATTTCAAGCAAAAATTCATAAACCCAATGATTCCTATTTGCTTAATCAAAAGCGAGTATTCAGGGTTGAGTTTTTTATACTGCAGTACGCAGTATTGATCACTTAAGATGGTTGCACTTATTTAGGTCTGGCCAAATCTACTATAAAGTGAAAAAAATAATTTAATTATAACTTAGTTTACCTAATTTGGCATTTATGATTTGTGTTATTCGGACAAGCTTTGATCTTGACTTTGAATTTATGAAAAGTTTTTTTAACAGCAAAGGTTTTTGCAACTTGGCAAGCTATAGACTCAGGTAGTATTTAAGTATAATGATAGTCTCTTGAGAAATTTTTAAAACTTGTAAAATTATTCTTAGCTGACAATTAACAGCCTTAAAATTTACCCCACATTAAAGCATTTCTGGTGGAAAACTGTATTTTTTAAATATGAGACTGATGTGTATTTAATTTAGCTCATCATCAGTTTAGGTATTGTCAAGTGAATTGGGCAAATCAGCAGCTTTTACTTTGTTATTGTGTTTTGTGATAAAAAGTTATCTACGAAATCACAAGCTCCAATTTCCCTGGTCATTTTTTGCGTATATTTGTTAGCAATAATTTTTACTCCAAATAACACATTGGGTCAAAGGTTTTTTGTTGGAAATCCCTCAGATGGACTAAATAAACACATTTTATTACTAAAAGTAGCATCCGGTTAGAAATAGGACTATCTTTTCGTTAAAACTTTCCTAATATGCGTAAACAAGAATGAATAGAGAAGCATTTAGGTGGAATATCTTTTTTTGATAATATTGAATTCAGGACAAGCAGAAAATCTTGATAAAGTGTCAAAAACCTCAAAACAAGTTAAGACTCCTTGTTAATTAATCAGCAAATAAACACCAATAAATGCAGTCATAAAACTATAGGTGTGCTTCTCAAATAAATTTGACTAAATTTGATCCAATTAACAATTAAAAACAAAGGACTTATACGGCTAATAAAAGTCTACTACACGTTCACCAAAATTTCCAATGAAGTAGCAAATCCTGTACAAAACAGGTTGTTAGATAGGCAACATTTCAAAAATTACATAAGTCAATTAGATAACTTCAAAAAGCTACAAATAATGTTTGTTGGACCGTGACTTAAACGAGATTTCAATGAATAAGCATTCCTTAGCAAAACTAAAAATACCAATTCATTTGCATTTATTGTTTAAGAACTATTAGGCAAAAAATACTTTTAATCTAATTTTTAAAATACCTAAATACAAATCTTAAAGGATAGCTGTACGCTGTGATATGGTTGAAAATTCAAAAAATTGAAAATCTGTATGATCTAAAGCAAACACAAAGACAATTACAAGTTATAAAACGATTAAATATATATGAAAAGTAATAACTAGTAGCACGTTGTGTATCAATGTGTGTGGCTCGTGCTTATCCTAATACTCACGAAATTGCAAATGCTATAATATATCAGACTTTGATTGCTATTTGATGTAGGCACATAATTTTACAATTTTATACTTTATAGTACAATAATATGTAAAACTTTGTATATCTTCACTTTTGCTTTTTAAATACTCTATGAATTGAACATTTTAAAAATTTTCAAAAATCATTGCCATCCTGTTGCCACAAGCAAAACCATTTTGAAAAAATTAGTATAGTATTACTTATTGAATAATCGTTGATCGGATAACAATGATTTCATTGCCATGATAAGGTGATGAAAATGTTTAGTCCAATTGATCGATTTAGTTTTAAAGGATTTTTGAAGCACAATTTGGTAGGTACTTTGTATTCACCTTGAAACTATTCTGCAACTTTTTATATT
>JAANSO010002250.1:0-14028 GCA_036507315.1 Lepidocyrtus fimetarius
TCATAAACTGAGAAATGTCGAGTTAACACCTTCTGAACCCTATCTCAGAAATCATCTTAACATAGTCTGCCATTTTCTCAGAAGTTATCTTAACACAATCTGCCATTTTCTCAGAAACTGACTTAACACATCCTGCAACTCGACCAGCGATTTGTACACTTTATTTATTTATTTAACAAAAATCTAAAAACAAATGAAAAATAAGTTGGATTCAGAGTTATTCAGCTTATTTTAAAACAATCCATCAACTCCTTTTACAAT
Organism: Lepidocyrtus fimetarius; assembly: GCA_036507315.1. Classification (NCBI taxonomy): domain Eukaryota; kingdom Metazoa; phylum Arthropoda; class Collembola; order Entomobryomorpha; family Entomobryidae; genus Lepidocyrtus; species Lepidocyrtus fimetarius. The sequence goes on from JAANSO010002250.1 coordinate 262, forward strand.
GTATCAACGTTATTTGTAGAATGTTCGTGTACTTTTTAAGTCAGCTTCAGATTGCGTCTTTCTTTATTATTCTAGTGTTTCTGGTGGATGAGTAAAATGTACTCCTCGTTTACAAAATTAAATTAACCAAGTTTAAAATGCTGAATGTCGCATGAATGAGACAAGAGGCAAAGCATGAACAAAAGTGACAAATATTTTAAAATCTATCAAAATAAATAAAATTCATGCAAATTCAATAATGCCGTTTACTGTAATGTAATAAAAAATCACAAAATATTACAACACAGTTTAAACATAACTAAAAATACTTCAAACACTTTGAAATTTCTATTTTGTCTATTCTAAAAAGTCAATCTATCGCTCAACTAGTGAGCCAAGATTTGTAACTAATTACAGTTCCTTGAAAGCTTTATAAAAAAGCAATGCTTTTAAACTACGTTTGTTTTAGTTTGGGGCAAAATAAATCAAATATTAGAAATTTCACTCGGTCAGTACATGACTTATTTAATTATTTACTAGTTACTACAATTACATTTTGATGTTTAACTTTGTTTCTTCAATCCTTCGCTTATCGCGAAGGATTGAAGAAACATATTTTACAATTAGCTTTTAGATTAACTTTTAAAACTGAATCACTATACCAATACCTGACATAAGCAAAATCTTTCCCAGACCAACTAAAGAAATGAGTTGAAGTGAAATATTATCCTTATAGACTGGTGTTTTAGTTTTACCCACTTCCTAGCTTAAAGTAGACCCGTGTTTAAATCGCAAATGCGCTAAAGTTATTTTAAAATCTTTTTATTATTCAAACTTAGGCGAAAAAATCAAACAAACAAGAAACGAAGACAGAAAAAGGGTGCGGTGAATAGACAAAATTAAGTGCTGGAAGAGGGCAGAGATCTTGTGATTGGGGTTTGACTGAAAGTGTATTTTTTCTAGTAGATGGGTAAAATGTAGTATTCATTTACGAAAATTAAATTAATCATGTTTAAACTGCTACGTAAATATATGAGACAAGAGGCAAAGCATTCGAGATAAAATTGAGCAAAAGCTGGTAGATCGGCTGTGGCTGACCATGAGCGGTAAAGTGATTGAACCAAACTCATTTACCGAACCTGATGAAGCAAGTGAAATCAAACTATAGTGGCGTTATATAATTAATCAGTTCGGATAAGAATTAAAATCGGGAAAGGTAGATAAATTAGGCATTAACATGAGTTGGTTGAAAGAAGGAAGGGATCTTGTGATTGGAGTGGTTTTGTCACAGGTTTTGTCATAGACCTAACCAGGTTTATCTAATTAAACTAGCAAGGGTAAGCTTAATACGGTTTTAGAAATTGACTTGTAGATTTTAAAAGTTTAAATCTAACAAGGAGAATTAAACGTTGTTTTATATCCTGATTAAAAGGATCATGAACATCAGATTTTTGAGGAAAATATTGAAGTAAATAATTTTTCCTGGTGAAGCCATTAACCTTTATTTAACACAAATTCAAAAACCAATGCAACGGAATTTTGATTTAAACCGGTTTTTGTATAATTTTGTAATAATCCTTTGACTCCTTTTACTGTGGATGCATTTGAAAAATATTCTTTCACTTTTTAAATCAGTTTGTGATTGTCTTTTCAAGGAAAGACTCAGTTTTCTAGTGGATGAGTAAAATGTAATACTCATTTACGAAGTTAATTTAACCAAGTTTAAAATACGGAGTGATGGGACAAAGGGCAAAGCATGGCATGGCGCGACCATTAAGAATTTTAAAAGCCTGATACCGTCAGTAGTTAATGAAAAATTGACACTGTATTCGTTTGCAGGTTTTTTCTATCTTGATCTTGAAGAATCTCAAGTCAAAAAATTCAACTTTCCCTATATAAAAGCATGCTATTCCAGCAATGAGCAATGTAAAGTTTTTCGGCAAGAGAGGGTTCCACATTTATTTGAATTGCTAATAAATGGTAAAGCTGAAACTTTAAATCATCTATTTTTTTAAAAATCGGCTTCACATTAGTTTTAAATTAAGCTAGGTTAATTTTGTCAACGAACATAGTTATTGGCTGGAAAACCAATAGGTTTTTGCCTTCTTGTAGGAAAAATAGTAACGAGAAAAATACTTTTTACTAGATGTATCTGTAAAATCTTCGTTGAGTTTTTAAGTCAGTTTCTGTAGTGTTTGTGAATGTCGTTTGGCTGAAAGACGGTTCAAGTCTCGTTTTTCTCGTGGATGAGTAAAATGTAATGCTCATTTACAAAATAAATCTAACCAAGTTTAAAGCGCAGAGTGATGCATGAATGAGACTAGAGGCAAAGCAAGAATCTCGTATGTCTATTTCCTTCCAATTCCACGATGCCTCACCTAATTCTAATAAAATACTTTACATGAAAACAAATTATTTGTTTGAGGCTCCACTATCATTTATCCAATGATCACCAACCAAATGTATCATGTCTCATGCAAATTCAAACAAAACCAATAAGTTGCCAAAAATGTTTACTGTAATGTATAAAAAGTCACAAAAATATAACTGCACTGTTTAAAAATTAACTAAAAGTACTTCAAACACTTTAAAATTTGTATTTTCTCCACTTCCATAAGCCAATTAACCGCTCAACTAGTGAGCCAAGAGTTGTAACTAATTATAGTTCCTTGAAAATTTCCATTTTTCAATCAGTTTGTGATTGTCTTTTCAGTCAAAGATTGTTCTCTGTTTTTCTAGTGAATGAGTAAAATGTAGTTCTCATTTACAAAATTAAAGCAACCAGGTTATAAATACACAGCGGTGGGACGAAAGGCAAAGCATGAAGTTACTAATACAAACGTTACAAATAGTTTAAAATCTACCAAAACAAATAAAATACATGCAAAATACAAGATACAAAGGGAGCCTTGCAAAAATAGTCAATGAAGTCACTGAACCATTTACACGTTTGCCAAAGTTTGCGGATGCTACGTTTAAAGTCAATTTTTTTCTGGTGAAATGGGATGGGACACGGGACAAAGAAAGGCTGGAAACTTTCTAATAAAATTCTAAAAATAATTTACAAAACATGAACACAACTTATTTGCTAGTTTTATTGGGGTTTTAGAAATTGACATGAAGGTTTTAACCGAGAAGTAGTAAACTAAAAATTAGACGTTGAATACTTCCGGTTTTGGAGAAAGAAGATACGTTTTTGACAACTTCAGGGAAAATTATGAAATTTGCTAAAAAGTTTATCCTGATAAAACCAGTTTGCTTGGCATCTCAGCCAATCTAATTTTAGAATGCTGTCATGTTGATAATGAAATGTCGCATTGATGTGGCCGGAGGCAAAGCGTGAAGATTGAAGATGTTGCTATGAACATGAAAAGGTAGAAAGTAATGTCGCACCGACTCAGAAATCATCTTTTACTCGACTAATATCGGACCTGAACGTTAAAATCTATTCTATAACTGAAGAAAGGAGTTGAAGTGAATTATGCTTAAAATACTATTCCTTTAATTCTACCCGCTTCCCAGTTCAAAGTAGACCCTTGGGTAAATCACTTGTAAGGAAAGTAATTGAATTGAAAGCATTTTTATGATTCCAACTTCAATTAAAAATAATTTCAAAGAGCAATTAAACCGGAAACAAAGACAGAAAATTGTAGGATATACAAAATTAAGTGATGAAAGAGGGAAGGGCTCTTGTGATTGGAGTGGTTTTGTTACTGGTGTTGTCATAGACTTTACAGGGTTTATCTGATTAAACTAGGAAGCTTATTACTGTTTTAGAAATTTACTTTTAAGGTTTAAAATTGTGCAAATCTAACAAGGAAAATCAAACGTTGTTTATATCCGAATTAGAAGGATAATAAAGGCATGATATTTAAACTTTATTGGGGGGTAATAATGAAATTTGAATAATTTAACCTGGTTTTTCCAAAACTTATCATGCGCACTTGGTACTTTCCTTCTTTTTCCTGAATCACCTAAAAATACGGTTTTAATAAATGATTTTTCAAGGAGGAGGATGCCAAAACTTTGATTTCTTCTCTTGACTTATCAAAGCAAAAGTACTGCTCAAAAATAAAAAATATTTTAACTCTACGGTAAATGCGTTGTGCATGTAAATATGGTAATTTAATCTCACAAGCAAATTCGTCATAGTTTTGGTCGGGTCTGACTCCCAAGCCTGGACAAAGCTGATGCATTTTTTATGCAGTAATGATTCTCGTTATTACTTGTTTCTCTGTTAGGGGTGCTCCCCCGAATAGCAAGGCCTGACAATGTGCGATTTTTTGCAGATCAAAGTATATTTCCGTCTGTGTCTCTTTCTTTCTAGTATGAGTGGAATTGGTTCAACAGAGAACCATGGTTTAATGCCGACTCAAGCAAATATAAATTATGCAATCTCTGATCCATGATTGAAATGGATAAATGGATTTGTGGAGATTAAGATTTTTTATCTTCAATCAATTTTCATTGTTTAAGGAACATTAAGTAATGCATTCGAAGCATAAGAAGCCTTTTTGAATTCCTGGAATGATTTCAGTTTCAATTAAAAAATAATTTAAAGCCTGTTAAACTGGGAACGAGGACAAAATATGGTGAGTAGATAAAAAGTGGTTGAAGAGCACAGGGGTCATGTGACTGGAGTTGTTTTTATTATCCGTTTTGGTGTAATTCGAGAGTAATTTTTTCCTAAAAGTATTTCGGTTAAATATAACATTTTTTAAACTTTGTGGAGGAAAAATAATGAAACTTGAGAACATAATTGATCCTGGTAGAACCATTCCGCTTTATTTAACAAAAAACTAAAAACAAATGAAAAAGAATTTAAACTTGCCTTAGCTTAATTCTATATTGACTTCTTTTAAAATGATTCGTTGACTTTTAAGTCAGTTTGTGGTTGTTTTTTCACCGAAAGACTGTTCAAGTCTGGTTTTTCCAGTGGATGAGTAAAATGTATTACTCATTTAAGAAACCAATTTAATCAATTCTAAAACGTTGTTATGTTAGTAGGAGGTTCCTTACAGAACGGAACCCACCTCAACTTTTCATTCATGAATTTCATATACATAAATGAAATGCAATGACTAACTTTAATGTATATATAATTTTACATTTTACGTTTTTATTAGACTACTTTGGAAAATGAATTTCCTTGGGTTTTTTTTTGTGAACATCGGATCTCGCAAATCGTTTTGTGCAGAGATTACATAAAAATTTCTTTTCTTCTGTATGAGTAGACCGAATATCGTCGTTGGCTCAGGAAACGGGGACAACTCAATTTTGAACAGTCAGGAAAAGGGAACAAGTCACCAGAGTTGTCCCTTTTTCTGGTAAGGCTTTGCCAGTGACTTGTCCCTTTTTCCTGACAGTTCAAAATTGAGTTGTCCCCGCTTCCTGACTTTTAAAATTTGAGTTGTCCCCGTTTCCTGAGCCAACGACGATATGCACATGGAGATGTGAGGATTGTCTATAGGCAGCTGGACACTGGTCAGATTAGTTGTAGTTTAGATAACTTGGTTTTGTTATAGATGTAAGATACTGGAATGAATACCAATTCATTCATAAATCCATTCACACTGCCAATTTAGCAAATTTAGCAAACAATTGTTAAAAAAATTACAAATCTTTTCCTAATGTTTACTAGAAATTCTTGAGCAAAAATAAACAGAAAAATAAATCTAAAAAATAACCAGGGCTGTCAAGTTTTAAATGTTTTATGATGTTTTTTATGCTTGGTAACTACATACAAAACATGCTTTATAGATAAACTTGCTTTAGGTTAACCAAGTTGAAAATGTTAAGTGTTACTTGAATAAGACAAAGGGCAAAGAAGAAAATAATCTCTTGATGAAACAAGAATTGGCCGGGAGAAAGTAGAGAAAAATTGTTAAAAAGGGTTGATTGTAGGAGCTTATCATCCCTCAACTTGAGAGGGATGGGGAGGCCGCTACAGAAAATGCACTGGACTCACGAAGTTATTCAAGACTCTTGTAAGCTTAAAAAGTGTTTAAAACTATTTTCTTCTCTTTATTAAGTATTGATATAAATTTTATTGGCGTTATAATAACAAATACGAGAGTGGTTTACGAGAAATTCATGAGCAAAAGTACTGCTTAAAAATAAAATAAATTTTAATTGTAAATGAGTTCTAACAACGGCTAAAAACAATGGCACAGGGGGCAACGAATGAAAATTTTAAATTCTTTAATGTTAAAGGTACTGTAAAGGCAAATCCACGTTACACTTTTATTATTCTTGAAGATTAATGCTCTTTAATGCAATTAATCTATAAAATTTATTCCAGACATTTTACGTTAAATTAATAAGCAAATGAAATACTCAGTAACTACAATAAATTTTAATCTGCAATAAACGGTTTTGTAGAAACGTCTAAAACAATAGCACGGGGAATAAAATTTCACTGCAAAGAAATAAAATAGTTTCAGCTTTAATTCCACGACATTATATTCTTTGTAATCTGCTCGCTATTGCTATGCTAAACTTGATTCCCGTGAAATTAGCTTTTTTATTCAAATGTACAAATAATGAAGGATCTGTTTAATTTATTCAGTTTAAGCGTTAAATGGGAATGAATGAATGAAAATGGTAGGGAATGAATTTGCTTACGTCAGAATCCAGTTATTTTGTGTGTGGGATTTTAATCTGCAATATACTGAGAATTTATTCTTGCATTAATTTTTGTTACTAGCCAACAGTGATAGAAAGGCTGCAATTTTCAATAAAGTGCTTTATTGCTTTTTTGCTTACCAAAATTGGCTGCTTTTTGCTGGAAAACCAATAAAGCTTTTGCATAAAAAGGTAGGGAATGAATTTACTTGTTGGTTTCTAAAAGAAGTGTATAATTTACAATAATTTATTATTTACTCAACTTAGCAAAGTTAATTTAATTTCAGTTAGGGTTAATTTGACGCCACAAAATTTTTTGCGATGCATTTATTTGTAAAACTCTTGCTGAATTTTTAATACAGTTTGTATTTCTCTTTTTACTTAAAGTCTTCAGCTTTTCAAGTGAAGGAGGTAAATGTAATGTTCATTTACAAAACTAAATTAACCAAGTTAAAAATGTTAACTGTTACCAAAATGAAGCAAAGGGTAAATTATAAAAATATAGCGTCAGGATCTTGTGAATAGTTGACCTCCAAAATTATCAAAACTTTGCGTATGAAAGTGAAAATCAAAAATTCTACCGCAGTGCGTGTGTATATTTCTTCAAACACGAACAAAAAGAAGGCTGTTACTTTATTATGAAATTTGCTAAAAAAAAGTTTATCCTGATAACGCCATTCTGCTTAAAAAACACAAACTCGAAAAACAAATAAAATAGTAGAATTTTGATTTGATTTTTAAGCCTTATTTTCTAGTCAGAAAATCCATTGACTTTCTTTTACAATGGATATATCTGTAAAATCTTCGTTAAGTTTTTAAGTCAGTTTCTGTAGAGTTTGTGATTGTCTTTTGGTTCAAGTCTAGTTTTCTCGTGGATAAATAAAATGTAATGCTCATTTACAAAATAAATCTAACCAAGTTTAAAGCGCTGAGTGATACATGAATGAGACTAGAGGCAAATCAAGAATGTCCCGTATGTCCTTTTCCTTCCAATTCCCTGACGACCAACTTAATTCTAATAAAATACTTTACATGAAAACAACTTGTTTGAGGCTCCACTATCATTTATCCAATGATCACCAACCAAATGTCTCATGTCTCATGCAAATTCAAACGAAAACCAATAAGTTGCCAAAAAAATGTTTACTATGTATAAAAAATCACAAAAATATTACTGCACCGGTTAAGAATAACTAAAAATACTTCAAATACTTTAAAATTTATATTTTCTTCACTCTTTTAAGCCAATGTACCGCTCAAATAGTGAGCCAAGATTTGTAATTATAGTTTCTTGAAAACTTTGTGAAAAAACAATGATTTTAAACAACGTTTGCTTTACTTTGGGGTAAAATAAAACAGTGGAAAACTCACTCGGACAGTATATGACCTTTTTAATTATTTATTAAAATTACATTTTGATATTTAACTTTGTTTTCTAACCAGCGCTTCAAAATCAGTAATAAAACTGTTTTTAAACGCTATTGGAGAGAAACGAAGTTCACAAAATAACTAGTCATACAAAATGTATTAAAAATCTTGTATTTAACAAGTTTTTTATATTTATGTTAAAAATTAGCGAGCAAATGTACAGCTGGCTAATGCAAATTTATTTCTAAAATGCTGTTCAGGCAGAATCAAACCCAGCAATGACTCAAGGGGCAACGCATTTTTGTTTTTCTAGTCTAACTTTAAAATCCTCATACTCCTCTTTTTTCTGGTAGGTTTAGAATTTTGACGTTCCATAAACTCAAAAAATATCAGCATTTTTGTAAATCCCTGTTAATTAATTTTATATTGCGATACATTGTTTTATTGCGGCATTTGAAATAACAAATGTGAAAACGTTTTGAAACTCAATCCGTTCCTTTACAAATCAAATGTGAAATGAGAATTAAAAAGGATTAGTGGCTATTGCTATACGTCCATCGCATATCCGACGGACTGAAAAAGTCATTCTACTATCATTTAATTTTTAGATTTTATAACGTTTGAAACAGAATCACTCGACCAATACCAAACATGAACATTGAATATCTATTCTAGAGCAACTGAAGCAATGAGTTGAAGTGAATTATGCTTATTCAATGCTCTCATACTTCTATCTATAAAGTTCCGTGAATAGATAAAATTAAGTGCTGGAAGAGAACAGGGATTTTGTGAGATGGTTTTAGTATCGGTTTTTGTCAAAGACCTAACAGGGTTCATCTGATTAAACTAGTAAGTGTTAAGCTTAGGTTTTAGAAATTGTCTGGCCAGGAATGAGAATTAAACGTTGTTTTAATCCTGTCAAAAAAGGTTACTGAAGATCAAAAAAAGATTTTTCTTCTTGATTAGCCTAAAATGAATTCTTTGTGGGATATTTATATCATTGGGAGGCAAACAATGAAATTTGAGTGAATGATTTTTCCTGGTAAAGCCATTCCGCTTTAATCAACACAAATCTAAAAACAAATGAAAAAGAATTTGGATTTGTACTTGCTTTAGCTTAATTTTATAGTTATCCATTGACTACTTTTAATGTGGATGTATTTGAAAAATGTTTAAGTCAGTTTGAGATTTTCTTTTCACTGATCGTGAATGCCTATTCAAGTCTTGTTTTTCTAGTGGATGAGTAAAATGTAATTCTCATTTACGAAATTAAATTTACCAAGTATCAAATATTGTGTGTTTGGACAAGGGACAAAGCATGAAGTTACTAAGTTATTAAGCTAACCAACTCAACTAATCAAAAGTCACAATTAGGAAGAGCCATGTTTTAAATTAAAAAGTGTTTGCACATAGAAACACTTTTAATAATGCCAGTATTTGGTCATCATTCGCACATGTAATCAACGTTTTGGAGAGCTTTCGTAGAAAGATAAAAAGGAAGATTTTTTATAAATTGAGGTGGCAAACTTCTTCTAATCCGAAAAAAATAAGAATTAAATGGATCTTCACTTGTTTCAGTTTGAGAGCCTTGCAGAATTCAATTTTTTTGGCAAATGTGTTGCTGCTTAGAATTAATTTTACTTTTGCAGTAAATGATTTTTGGGTTTAAACAGCGATGTCACAAAGGACGACGTATGATAATGCATTAAAAAGTTAGCCGTACCTGACATGCGTGTCAGAAGTCTTCTAAAACTTAATATGTGCACTTGGTAGTTAATATGGATGATAACTTTTTAAAGTAAAAAACTAAGCCTCAGATATTGTATGTGCAAGCAAAAGAACTAAATTTACTTTCATTTCTTCCCTTTGAAATCGACATGGAGGCTTGTCAAAGTCTCTAGCAAGACTAAAAATTTACTCCTTAAACTGTCTTCCTTCGCTTTCCTAAATCACCTAAAAATACAGTTTTAATAAATGATTTTTGAAGGAGGAGGATGCCAAAACGTTCTCTGATTTCTTCTCTTGAATTATCAAAGTGTTGCATGAAATTCTAATTGCCTTACAATAACAATTTTCTTGCAAATTTTTACGAGACATTCCTGAGCAAAAGTACTGCTCAAAAATATAAATAAATTTTAACTCTGTGTAAATGCACTGTGCATGTAGATATAATATATGATCTTTTGTTGAATAGAATAGATTTCCGTTGATTTTTTTCCGTTGTAAAGATGGAATTTGTTCAGCAGGGAACCATGGTTTAATGCCGACTCAAGTGAATGTAAATTATGTAATCGAACCCATTATTCTTTCGCTAACTCGCAGGAATTGAGATGACACTGCTGTTTTACGGAATAATTATTCAATTTGCAATCGAGCTTGAGCTTGTTTGTCAAAGAGGATTATCCAACAAATTTTAAATTCGCAATTATTATATTTGCAAAATATTTAGTTATTACGGCAGTGTAAGATGACATTTGTGACTGATCAAATCAAGTTGTTCTCTAGATGTAAAATGTAATGCTCATTTACGATTTCAATTCTAAGAGACTTGAATGACTTATGCATCTGACTAGGTTCTTTATGTGAATAGACTATAATGAAGGTAATGAGTGAGCTCATTGGAGTTTACTGCTTTGATGGAGGAACCCAACTGCCTGAAAAGACACTGCCATCCTTTTTTCTTAAACTATGATTTAATTTGAGCCAAAACCTTTCATACAAATGAATGTATTTAATTAACTGAATAAAGTGAGTTTGTTTACACAATTTAATCACTTTTAGAATGCTATTGTGTTGCTAATAAATTGTCACGTTAATGGGACCATTCCGTTCCGTTTTAATCAACACAAATCTAAAAGCAAATGAAACAGAATTTAGATTTAAGCTTGCTTTAGCTTAATTTTTTAATAATCCATTGACTTGCCTTACAGTGGATGTAATTAAAAATTGATTGCTGATATTTTTAGTCACCTTGTTATTGGTTTTAGACTAAAAGGCTGTTTAGGTTTTTCTAGTGGGTGGATGTAATTCTCATTTACGAAATTAATTTAACCAATTTTAAAATGCTGAGTGTGAAATGCATAAGAAAAGGGGCAAAGTATGAATTTCTCTCGAATATCCATGTTTTCTCCTGTAAAAGGTATATATTCAAGTCGATTTTTTATTTGAGTAAAATGTAATGTACATTTTTTGGCTTCTTCGGATTATTCGTACCACTCATACGGATAAGATGGAAGTTGCCAAAAAATAAAGCCGTTTACTGTAATGTATAAAAACACATAGTTTTACACAAAAATATTGCTACAAAACAGGAGAATGCAAAGAGTTTGCAACTTTGATATTTTGAATGCCTTGATACGATTTTGGGTGAAAGAACAGCGACAAAAGATTACAACGAGAAAATTCAGATGATGATCAAAGATGATTAGCTTTGACATTTTTCAGGAACATAGACTTCCTTTTTTACAACACGGAATGGTTTAAAAGCAAATAAAAACTAAAAAAACTAGTCAACTTTTAATAATGAAACTAATCAAAATTAAGTCAAAGGCGAGAAGGTTAACAGAATTTTTATAACTTTATAAAATTAAAGATAAGTAATGAAAGTTGAGAAATATAACTAACCCGATAAAGCTTTAGCGCTATTTTCATCACAAACTCGAAAAGAATTCGGATTAGGCCTGGAGCTGAATTATAAAATCAGATAAGGTTCCTAAAATGCAGTTACAGACTTTTTGACAGAGTCTGTTCAAGACACATTTTTCTATTTGAGCAAAATGTAATGCTCATTTATGAGATCAATTAAATCAATTTTAGAATTATGTTGCTAATAAAGTGTCGCGTGAATTGGACAAGGGGCAAAGCGTGAAATTCCTAGAGATTCTACTTCAATCTCTAGAATGTATATGGTTCGGATTTCCCTTGGTCCCGTCTTTTTTGTAACCCTCAATTAAATAAACTGGAGTCCTTGAAAGACTTTTTAAAGGTGGGTTGATGAATGTCAAGCCTTTCAAGGGTTGCTTTAAAATTTCCCTTCAGAATTGCATGGATTTGCCTGTTTTTCAATCAGTAGTTTCCACTCCCTGAAGGTTCTTCTTTATTTGTTCACCCGAAGCAAAGAATGAACAAAAGGGTTTGTGTATAACATAGGTATTTAAACTTCAACTCAATTTTCATTGTTTAAGGAACTTTTAAGAAATGCTTTTGAAGAAGACTTTTTGAATTCCATTTATGTTTCCTGCTTATATTAAAAATAATTTAAAGGCTGTTAAACAGGAAACAAATACAAAATATGGTGAGTTGATAAAAAGTGCTGGAAGAGGACAGGGATCTTTTGATTGGAGTGGTTTTATTATCCGTTTTGGTATAATTCTTGAGTAATTTTTTCTTGAAAGTATTTAGGTTCTTCATTCCATTCTGCTTTATTTATCACACATTTAAAAACGAATGCAACAGAATTTGGATTTTGCTGTAAATTAATTTTATAATAATCCTTTGAGTCCTTTTAAATGGATGCATTTGATTATTCAAATGTTCATTGTCGTCAGTTTATGATTCTTTTGACTGAAGGACTGTTTAGTCTAGTTTTTCTAGTGAATGAGCAAAATGTATTTCACATTTACGAAATTATTTTAAAAAAACTTAAATGCTGATAAGACAAGTGGCAAAGCATGAGAATCCTTGGTATACTGAATAAACAATTAGTTGAAGGTTGGTTGCAGCGTTAGGTGAAAACGCCAAATCAAGCGTTAACGTCCCCTTTTCTACTAAATGAGTCAAATCCACATCTCCTTATTGGCTGTACATTTCTTCTTGGCTTCCAATGTCATTTATCAAATGATCACCAACTTTTTGCAATAAATGACCTATTTTAGCTTTTTTTGGCTTGAGTATGATCAAGTTGAATAAAATCAAATTTTGTTTGACTCTAAACTGATGTTGGTAAAAGGATTAAAGGGAATAGTTTATTGATTGGGGTAGCAAGCTTTTTCTAATCAAGTAAATAATTAACGGTTAAATGTATCTTCACTTTTGTGACTGCAGCTGTGTGGTGCTCAGAGCCGTCTATTCTACTTCTGAATATTGTAAATCCAAAAGAATTGTATTTATTTAGTTCATCCTCGTTCCTTTGAAATTGACAAGAAAGCTTCTTCTCTTAATTTCTCCGACTGATTAGTCAACAGCATAAAGTATTGTTTAAAATTGCTTTGGCGTTACGAAATTTTTACGAAAACTTTTTAAAACAAAAGTATTGCTCAAAAATAAAAATAACTTTTGATTCTATGGTAAATTCGTTGTAATAACGGCTAAAAGCCGAACACCCAGGGGGCAACACTTGAGAGTGTTCGAGTTTGTTCGAAGCATTTAATGAAAATAAAAACTCACTGAGAAAAGCAAAAGTATTCAACGACAATATATTTTTTGTAATCTGCTGACTAATGTTAAACTTAAATATTACATTTTTTCTTCAAATGTACGAATAATATAGGATAGTAATTAAGTTTAAGCGTTAACGGCATAAGAAAGTTAAAGAAAGAAGTTGTAGTTTCCAAATTTTAATAGTTTTCACTAAAATTATTATTGCTGGAGATGGTGAATAATTTTTGAATCTTTGCAGATTTCAACTCCAGGTAAAAAATATTTTCAAATAGCAATTTAAACGGAAACAAAGACAAAAAGTCACAAACACCTTTTACAGGGGATGTCGGATTTGAGAAATGTTCGTCGACTATTCAAGTCGGCTTGGTAATGTGATTATCTTTTGACTGAGAGACTGTTCTCAGTTTTTCTAGTAGA
>JAANSO010002251.1:0-14028 GCA_036507315.1 Lepidocyrtus fimetarius
TTACACTGCTGAAAGTACATGCATGAATATCGTCTTCTTAAAACTTAAATAATTTTTGCAAGTTGGAAGAGCCATGAGAGATAAACATTGCAATTCAGGATTAAAATATTGCAAGCACAAAATTAGACGTTAAAATTTAATTGCAATTACCATTTTAAAATGGTTCAAATTTATTTATCTCAGAAGAAAGCTTATTACCTTTTTTAATAATTTATAAAATAATTTTCAAAAAACTTTTTCGTCTTTGAACTGTAATGATTTTCTGTTTAGTCTGTCATTATAAAATCTCTAAGCCATAACAGTCTCTCAGTTAAAACTTGCTGCAAACGTTTAAATAAAACCTTTCGAATGCAAATTTTTTCGTAAAAAATTACCGATTTGAGTTGAATAAATTTGAATTGGGAACTTTTGCATGTTATCTAGAAATTTTGAAGTGAAAATGAATGTACTTTGGGAATGGATATTTGTAAATGCTTAAATTTTAATTACCATTAAAAAACTAGGTCATATGGATAATTTAAAAGAGACTTTAAAAATATGAAGTGGAATGATAAATGAGTGTTTGAGCTAGTAAAAGTTTTAAATTCTATTAATGTGTTTGCATGTTGATGTCCCATCTTCAAGTCACTGTCAACTGCGAGTCTCAGTCGACAGCCACCGTCGACTTTCCAGTGTGAACAGAAAAGCGGCGGTTTTCTAAGTCACAGCTAAAGTGCAGTGTGGCCAGACCATTTACACTATTATGAAAATCAGAGTTAATTTAGTTTATATTACAACCTAATATGTTCCTCATCTGAATAATTATTTATCTAATGTTACGCAATTTTATATTAGCTACATTTAAATTAAAAATTGAATCTTATCTCAACTTTTTTTTACAAAACTTTATTTAAGAAACAATGAATAAACAAAATTAAGTTTCTTTAACTACTTTTCCTTCCTTTTCACAACTTAGTTTTTCAACTATTATTTTTCTCTGTTGCATTTTGGCTTGGGCGCATTCTGATGGTGGTGACAAAAAGGAAAGGAAAGTAGAAAACAACCGGGAAGCAATTGAGTAGGGAAAAGCTTTTACCTCAGGCTAATGCTGAATACGTTTCAAAATGTTGTACCTTGTAAATCACAAGTCTTTAATGCGGGACAACAGTGAAATCGTGCTTGGCTGGGATGTAGCTGAAGCAGAGGCCATTCCTGGCAATTGTCAATATGCATCAGCTTTGTATGCCGTTAATTGTTTTGAAATAAGTATAGCTTAAATGCAATGAAAGAAGGAGTGCCGATAGTATGCAAAAATAATAATTATTGAAAAAAGTTAAATGATAAAAATATTGCTTCTGATCTAGGTCATGGGTCGTGCTACAATTATCTCCTCAATTTGTATAAAATAAATGTAATATAAAATAGATTGCAATCATAATTAACCTTAACGTGTTAAAATTTTAATGCATCCCTTGGCGAAGTCGTGCCAACAATGGACTGTCATTCAATTACTAAACTAATAAATTTTAAGTTGGACACTTTTTTAAATTTTAATGATTGATTTCGTTAGAACACAAGAGCAGTATTCGGAGAAAATGAAGATCTACGTATCTAGTTTTTCAATTTAACTTCATGTACATAAATTTTATTTCTCCTGCTACTTTTCTGTTGGGAAAGATCAAGAAACATTGCATGGCAGCGGCAGCCAAGCCTTTTTGTAATAATAATGACGCTGTAAAAAATAAACAAGACGAGGTTTTATAAGGTGCAGACAGATGCCGATCAGTAGCAAATTTCTTACTCTTTAAACAAGACTAAATGACACTGAAGCAAAATAAATGATTGAAGGTTTTTTATCAGGGGAAGGAGCAAGTAAACTTTTTGTGAATACCTAATTTTCCTCAATTTAATTTAAATTCTAGCAGTAGAATGGTATTCTTTGTCCACAAATATCCACAATTCTATAGTTGTGCAGTACAAACGCAAAAGAAATCAATTCCTCATAGCTTCAACTGCTGACTTTGAGCACAGAAGGATGTATCGTGCTTGTGCAGCGTAGCCAATTATGCATAAAAAGGATGTAGCATGCTTATGTTCATTTTTCTGTGCTTCTTGTTTTTGGACGGCGTTTTGAATGGGAAAATGAAGATTGAAAAAGGTCCCCTGTTTGCTTATTTCTAATTTTGCGTGAAAGAGGAAAAATCGAGTCCAAAATCCACCCGAGCGAGGAGCGAAGCTCATCTTAGAAGCTGAAAAATGCCGGAGTTAGGTTTGAGCTTACTTGTTTCATGCCCGTTGGGTTACCAGTTATGATTAATGAATTCTAGACCATTTTCTGACGTAGATTTAAGATCTGTACTTACTTTTTTGATTAGACTAAATATCGAATTAATATGAACGAATTTGCAATTTCTTACGTAACAAGAAAAATCAAAAATTTGCATATGAATTTTTCAGTGTCACCAGCGCATAGATCTCTTCAAAACAAACATATTTGCAAAAAGAATCATGTTAAAATTCGCAAAACTTTTAAAGATATTCCAGTTTTAGCAACTGAAATGGAGTTCTTTAAAAACAATGGCGGTTAAGCGCTCAACACGTTTCTTAATGAGGCAACAAAATTGACAATATCTTTAAGAGTTTTGCGAATTTTGACATGATTCATTTTGCAAATATGTTTGTTTTGAAGAGATCTATGCGCTGGTTACATTGAAAAATCCATATGCAAATTTTTGATTTTTCTTGTTACGTGGGAAATTGCAAATTCGTTCATATTAATTCAGAATTTAGTCTAATCAAAAAAGTAAGTCCAGATCTGAAATCTACGTCAAAAAGTGGTCCAGAATTTACTATTCATAACTCGTAACCCAACGGGCATGAAACAAGTATACCTGGTAAGAAAGATTTTGGGCAAATGTACTGCTCAGCAAATCACTAAAATTGCTAAAGCTTGTTCATAAATTCCTGTGGTGAGTTTCGCAGCAATTCAAAAACCTGCCATTTTTTGTTATTCTGCAACGTGTCAAAATTTTGTTCTTATTCTCAGCAAAATAATTAATGCTTTCACTTGGTCTTTTCACGAACAGTTTTTAAAATTTCACTTGCAATTGCTCTCAATTCTAAACAACATGCAAATTATTTTAAAACATTTTTAGCAAAGAACCCATATTTGGGTTTTAGCCTAAAACTTTTAGGCAAACAAATAGCTGGTAAATCAAGCAAAAACTGGAGTATAACAACCTGCGTTGTTCGCTCTTTGGCAGTTCTGTTTCGAACACAAGCAATGTAAGCTTGAATAAAATGTTCACGAGCTTGAAATAACTTTTTTGCAAAACTTACTTATTCTTGATAATTTATAACCCTATTTTCAGTACATAGGCAGTGTCATCATTTTTTGAAATTCAATCAAAATAAGTTCTTTTCTGCAGTTACTTATATCTGCTGGTTAAAATAATGTCGGAAAATCGTCAAAGCTTTTTTCGGTAATATTTTTTATTTCAAGTTCATGTAGCTGAATTAGCTTTGATTGTCACCGGGAAAAAGTCGAATCCATATTTGCTCGGAATTTTATGGAAGAGTTTGATTTTTTGCTATATATATGAGTTCTTTCCACTTATATAAATCAGGTTGTAATGGTGTTGGTGACATTCTCCACTTCCCGAAAAACGATAAAAGGAAAACGACAATTTCTTTGTTTTTCCGTAAAATCTTCATCGTTTTGGACCATGTCTTGAGTATGGCCTTAAAGTTGCTTAAATGCTTTTCGTTTTGATAGACAAAACAAGTTAACACGCAAGCAAGAATTGAATGTTTTTTGCTTTATATTGGTAGAAAACTGCAGCAAGTGGAGCATAATGAGACGTTATGTAAGGTTTGATGAGTAGATTTACTATGTTAAGAGAAGTAGCCATAATTAAGAGTATACTAGCACAAATAAAAAACAATGTTGTCAACTTCTAGTGTAAGAGATGTTGCTTCTTCTTATCTTCTACATTCTAGAAGATAGATCCTTTATATAAATGAGGTTCTGAGCAATTGTATAAAGGTAAATATATTGGCATATAATTTTGTTTGAAGTAATGGTGGTTTATTTCTTAATTCTAAAGAAGGCAGGCTCTAAATTCTACAATTGTTTAGAATATCGTCGTTTGTTCTTCAAAAGGGGTCAACTCCTTTTTGAAAAGTCTTTGATAAGGGTCAAGTCATTTTTGATCAGTCTTCGAAAGGGGTCAACTCAAATTCAATAGCCGACTAGAAAAAGGGCCAACTCACACGACTTGACCCCTTTTCTAGACGGATCAAACATGACTTGACCCTTTTCAAAGACTTTTCAAAAGTGAGTTGGCCCCTTTCAAAGAGCAAACGACGATATATTGGTACAACAATAAATCTAACTGTCTCTGGCTTTCTTGTAATAAGTTTGATGTACGAACCCGCCATGTTTTGTGCCTTCTGTGTTACAGAAAAATTATTGAAAAATAAAATTCGTTTCATTGTGACCAGTTTCGGTGATTTTCCTTTCAATAGGCCATGGGCGATTTTTTCCTCGATGATATCAGACGAGGCTGACGTGTAGATGCCAAGAATGTCAAAAGCATCCTCTCAGAAGTCAGTTGGCTCCTTTTAGTATGATAGGCCATTGTCATCGTGGTCACTTTGGTAGATAGATACTTTTTAAGGCGAAGACTTTATAAATCAAAAAATATTAAAAGCTAAATGTTTTGTAAAATATGCTAACAATTTAAAGAATAATGCTTTTCTTCTCTGCAAGGCTTAATATGCAAACTGTTTAAATGTAGATTCAGAATGCAGATTTTAACAATCAGACGAATAATCACTGATGGTAAAAAATTCAACAACTTCCAGTTCAAGATAAAATTTAATACAAGACTAACGTAAGTGCGATCAGTACTCAGATCAGTATATATTTTTAATGGTGATAGGTTACCTATGGTCTAAACCTTAGCTTTGTTGCCCAATAATAACTACAACACAACAATTACGATAGCTAACCAGTCGCTTAACTAAGTATTATTTTATTGCATTTTGTTATTTAAACTCTTTACAATCATAATACTTTGTTATGCAAAACCATGAGAAATATTAGTTATCTTTCCGATAGCTCTAAGTTGCTGCTAAAGCAGGATCAACTTGACGCTAACCTCTCCTTCCTACGCTGCTCTCCAAGCTTCCTGAGACCGCCTTTTCCCACTCATGTTCTCTCGGTTATTCCTCGGTTGGTCCTTATTCGTTGTTGTTGCATTCTTACTGTGCCATGTATGGTCATCCACGTGACTTTAAACTGACGCGATTAAAAAATAAA
The DNA here is from genome assembly GCA_036507315.1 of Lepidocyrtus fimetarius. Lineage (NCBI taxonomy): Eukaryota > Metazoa > Arthropoda > Collembola > Entomobryomorpha > Entomobryidae > Lepidocyrtus > Lepidocyrtus fimetarius. Next base: position 5,303 of record JAANSO010002251.1, read on the forward strand.
AGAATTTGCAAATCATTGCATACAAGTTCTACAATAAATTAACTTCGGTTGACTCGATGTATTTGTAAATCTTCTGATCATAAGAACAGGCGTTTCGTCCGCAACAATGTTATTAGGGGTTTTAATAAGTTTATAAATTTGCGCTTTAAACGAAATGAAGTGTTTCAGGCAGAAATCTGTGTTTTTTCACCTTTTGTACATTTAAAATAGTTATGATTTACCTTATAAGTTAATTATTTTTTGCTTATACTTTCATTGTTTGACATAGAGTTTGAATCCTCTTCTAGCATGACTTCAAAAGGTCAGCCACTCAGCACACATTGATACTGTTTAAGTAAGACGACTTTAGACGAGCAACCCAAATATCTTAGTTAAACTCCTACAAAGACTCTGTTTATTTCTGTTCTCCTTATAAAGCTATCGGACAACAATGCTATTAGGTACAACTCTTTCTCGGGGTGTTTACAGTTATCCTAACTAAACTACTAAGACTAAACTAAAACTTAATATTTTGGGCTTCAAGTGCAAGAAATGTGTCTTCTATTTTTTAAATATAAATTTCTGAGCAATTGCATAAAGGTAAATGCAATGGCTTTTCTTCTTAAAACACAATTATGTAGCTTCAAGACTTGCAAATACAATACGATCAAACTGCAGATACAGCGGATGTGCATTAAGTACGTTGCATGTCAACTCTCCATAAGATCTCCAATTTTGTCAAATTTGAAACGTGTGTATATGTATACTGGACACAGTCATCTTTGCTTAATTGAAAATGAAAAGATTTTTGAGGGTTGGTAGCAATAGCATGAAGGAGGTATCACAAAGATAGTAGGATTAACTTCTGGGTGAGGGTGAGCAAAAATTATTTTGTAATTAAAAGAAAGGAGTATAACATGATTTCGTGTTGGATGACCTCCTTCATAGACTTTATGTTCCGCTTGAATTGAATTTAATACATGAGCCATGCTATTGTAACAATAGATCGTGCTCTTCTATGGAGCGTTCGTTAAAGATAAGTAATTATATCCTAATTCTACAACTATTATTTCCCTTGACTCCCAATTGAATTTCTGGTGGAGTTTTAATGTAAAAACCCGCTAATATTGTATGACTTCTTTGCTACAGAAAAATTGTATGACCAAACTTGAGGAAATCTTCTTTGAAGCAAGGCTGTTTCTACAATTAGATTTTTATCATTTGCTATTAGTTTGCTCTTTTATTCACTCTTCTTTTATTTATTTTTCGTTTTGTTTTAGTTCGTAAACTTGTCGCTAAACGTCTTTCAAAGAATATGATGAAAAATTCCTTTAGCGAAGGGTTTGTGAGGCCTTGATAACTTTTCTAAACATTTTGAACTTTCTTAAATCAAAACTACAGTTAAATACAATACAATTGTTTGATCAGTGCAAGAGTCTGTATCTACTATGATAATGGTATTCTATGAAACCTAAGATCCCTGCTTTATCGTGGCTTGCCTAAATAACTTTACGAGAGCACGCACACGTTAAATGCCAACGTTCCAGCCCCACTGCCGGATTTTCTTTTATTGTTATCCTTACATGCCTTTTTCCAATTATGATACAATCAAGCGTAAACCTCCTCGGAAGTTTACTGTTATTAAACCAACGCTACTCCTGTTTTAAACTTACTTGGTTCAAACCCACTCTTATTCTAGTTCATAACGTCTTTCACGTGAACATCCTTCCTTTATCGATCTTTCTTGTTTCATCTCGGACTTGACTTGTTTCTTTTTTAATTGTTGTCCTAATCTTCCAACAACTTCTCATCTTCTTTCTCGTATAACTTCCCATATAATCTTACATACATTACTCTATAAAAATTTAATTCGGTTAAAAACATTGTAATATTAATATAAATAAAAAGTAAATACGGAGACTCTTACTGTATTGTCTCCTCCAGAACGAATTCATTCTTCTTCAAAGATGATTTGTTATGCTACAAATCTGTTTCGTCGGTAATTACAAAGTTTTCATCTTTGTCACACTCTTTGCATTTTGCAAAGTATAAGTTCAATGTAGATTATTATATGCCACTACAAAGAATTGAAAGCAGAAATCGCAATTTGTATCAATTTAATCAACCACGCCATGCATACATTTCTGTAGATTGCAACGAAATGTGAATGTCCAGGCAAGGTATGAACGGTGAAACCACGGCAAAAATTAACATAATTACAAAAGGCCATGTTTTAGAAAGTGATATTTTAGAGATTTAAATAAAATATCGACCAATTATTTTATATGAATGCTGAACTATGCCAACTTATCAAAAAATGATCACTTTGTTTGTGACATAATTTATGTTACATAATTTACCTTAAAAGTTCTATTTTATATTGTAACGCTTATTTAAAAACAAAAACAATATACACAATCCTACATAAACTTCTAAAATGTTGAGAAAGGGTTTTTAGTACTTGGGCTAATTTCGTTTGTAATTATTATCAAAATTAATATATGAATGGAAATCTTTGCTATTTCTATTTTATTTCTAGCCAAAATGTCAGGGCTAGTTACCTTAAGAAAAATTTTAAGTGAGGTATGCGTCTAACTAATGTCATGCTTTCTTAACGCCCTTTTTATAAATCTCTTGAGCTTTATGTAACATATTGCTTTAAAAATTACAACTGAAGAAAGTAATATTAAAATTAATTAAAAAACTCACCACTTGGTTCCCCAAGAGTTTACCTTCCTTTAAAACCGAATGAATTTATTTCTGTTCCTGAAAGGAAGTATGAATTCTTTTCCTCTTCCATTAATAAACATGTCCAAAACCGGCGAGTATCATGAAAAATGCGAAAGTTTGATGTGGCACGTTGTTATTAAATCACCTGATTTCCTGTCGGTATCTATTTCTACGCTAATTGCAATCTGGTACTTATGCAACTTCATTGAGATAAGAAATTGAGATGAAAAATATTCGCGTTGAACTTTTCTTTCAGTTCGCGAATTTAACCTTCTTCCATTCACACTTGGATTCACTATATAAAAACTGCCAACAGCAGCCACAAAAGTTTTTTGTTAAATACACTTCCATGATAGAAATATTGCTCATGTTTATACAAACGTTCACTCACTCAGCCACATGTTGGCATCGTTGTTTCGTAAACCAGGATAATTAAAATTACTTATGAAATCAATAATTTATGTACAGCATTAACTAATCATAGACTACCATTACACTACTGCCGTTTATGTAATATATGTAACTCACTCAGTTGCTGAACGAATTTGTAGAATGTCGAAATTGTTTAGTTGTAATGTCGATGAAGGGGTTGATTCTTCATTAAAAGTTTTAATTTGAAGTTTCTAACATTTTACTTCACATGTGTCACTTCTATTTTATCATGTAAGTTAATGATGTGACGCATAGGCTACACGCTACGTACTAGCTTGTATTCCCCTACTGGCCAGAGCGCTGGATTTTTTTTTGGCTAAGGGGCCATTCCGGACAAAGCGATTATGGAATTCCAAACTCCAGAAGAATTCCGATATTTGGTTTTAATTTAAATCGTACAATTCTACAAAAAAATCAGACATTTTTACTATAAGCATGTTTTATCCTTTAAGCTTTGCTCAGAAATTAAGGTTTTACCTTTACGATTAATTGACAGTTAAATAAAAATTCAGGTATTAAATTAACTTGTGTTAATTCGTAACAACTGCAGACATCCGATATAAATCTTCTGTGGATACTTTAAAATTTAAGATTTAGAATTTAACAACTCCGCCTTTAAGTAAGTCTGCCTTTAAACGTGTACTTAAAAGGAAGTTGGCAAGGCTTCGTTGTTTAAAATTGAATCTTATAAGCAATATCAATTAAAATTTTCCAAACGTACTCTTCTAAATCCTGATATCCAATTAATAAGCGATTGTCAATCTTAAAATGAACAAAATTAGGTACGTCGGAATTGTAACTGGTTATTTTAATTTTGGCTAGAGTAATTAACACTTTTTTGGTAAATAAGTTTAAGATTAATTAAAATTTTAAATCATATTTTGATTAAGTTTCTAAAGCAAGGTAGTATGATTACAAAAACTCATTTGTATACTTTTGAATTAATTGATTTGTGCTTGTATTAGTTTTTATTGAATTTGAAATAAAGCAATATAATGTCTAATATAAAAAATGTTTTCACTTTACAGGGGTATAAAGTAAATACAAATATCTCTCAAAGTGAATTAATTTAAAATTATAAATATGTAAGGGTGTTAATATTATTGAATAATTTATAATAATTGATAATTACAATATTGAATAATTGCGTTGTGTTTTCATGTGTAATTGCTAAAAATCATTACCAACCACAGAATAAATGCCGAACATAAATACGAATTATTTAAACCTCTTTTTCGTTTCAGTTTATTTCACGGAATTGTTTTTTTGTTTTTGCCTTTGAGCAGGTTTTTGTTTGCTACTTGAAGTTTTATAACAAACTAGCAACGGGACCCGATTCTGATAATCGGGAGTTCTAGATCTTATTGGCTATGTACATTTAAAAATGTTAAACTGTCAATCGCTATCATTTACCAGTTGCCAAGGCACCCGAATTGATCTTCATGTATTATTTGCGACCTATACGACCCGTGGCATGCGTCAAATACGATTAACATTTGACAATATCTTCCCTTATATTCAACTAATTTACCCACCCTGTCCTAAGTTTGGTTCAATGCAGTACATTGTTGAATTCTGCTTTTATGTTATAAACCAAGCAACTTCACCCAACACGGGGATACCGTTTGGCTGAATGTCGCCCAGCGCGTGCACAACTCTTTCAAAGAGCCTACTTAATGCTGTACTACCACATGTTAGTTACCATAGCAACAATATATGGTTGTATTCAATTTTCAAAAATCACGTCAAAATTTATTAAAAAGTCAAGTACAACTGCATATGGGGTACGGGGACAGCCAATGGGGTGTCAAACGATACAGGGGCACCCCCTGCAGCGTCACCCTAAAAACTAAGTCGATTAAATTTTTTAGGAGTTTTCCGGACAAACAGACAGACAAACAAACAGAATAAGGAGATTATAATATAGGATTAAAGTTTTGTAAAATAGCTATCTAGCATCCCATAAAATTCTTGTATTTCATTCGTCCAGATATTGAAACAGTTCCTTTGTGGTTTAGTATAATTCTATGCATAATGCATGATTGACATCCGTATGTTTGTCTGTCTGTTCGCTTCAGATAAAACTAATAAAAAATCGTAACGGATAGTGATAGACCTAAATACTGATGCAAGTTGTATAGTGCTTAAACAATTTTGTTCCTACGGTTTAGCCGTTGTGAGCGACGGTTAAAAAATTTCAAATTGCAGTGCGATACAATTTTGGTTGCAATTGAGCAAACCAAATACGCTGACTCTAAATACTATATCAATTTTCGAGACTTGGAATTATTTGTAAAAAATTTGCAAATATGCAAGCAATATATAATTTTAACGGCACGGACGGAGAGATTGGGAATACGTTTGCAATTTCAAATTCATTTCGATTCCTTTTAGGTTGAGAACTAGATGTTTTCATTAGCCGCTTTACTTTGGTGTTTTTATTTTTAAGGGACCTGGCCCTAGATAAAAAGAGAATAAGAGAAAGAAGTTAGCTTATTTTATTAAAATAGTTTGCTATATTGGAGATCATTTTTATATACATATAATTCCAATAGTGAGTTTGTCCATGTTTAAAATTATATGTTTAATAAATAAAACAAACATTTTATTATTTAAATAATTTCGTATTTTACATTTTTTAACTCATTATGATACTTCCATTTGTTTATTAAAGCCCTTAATATCTAAATTTAGTTTTCCAAAAATCTAACAACTTTAGTGCGTCTTGTGAACATTTTCCTCAGCACTATACGAGTAGTTTCATTAAACAATTTCACAGCCTCACGTACTTTTATTATTAATAATTTTCGAATTTCAAATAAAAAACAAAAAAATGTAATCAAAATCGCCCCAGCCCAATATTTAAAAATAATCACCTGAACCTCTTTTGGCACAATTTCAATTGATTTTTTCGTCATTCCATGATTCTTTCTCGGTTTTGTCTCCCCTTCACAGTCATCCTGACAATTTAAAATTTTATTCATTAACATTTTCTCAGTGAATAAATGTTTTGAATCCTCCGGAATGCTTGAATTTAATTTCTTTGTAAGATAACTTATTCCGGAATACGTATCAACCTTTAACCACCATTTCCTCCACCTTTCAATCAATCCAGATTGCTCAAGTTGTGCAAATCCTAGGCTAATAAATTGGATGAAGTAATTATTCAAAATTAGCACATAACCCCTTTGGTCAAATATGGGAATCCTAATCAATTTTGAAACCCAGTAATCATCCTCTGCAAACGTTTTTATTTCAGCTATGAAAAGCTTCAGTTGAATGCTGCTTGCCAAAAAAGCAAATTGATTTGTAAGAAAAACATTTCGACTATTTAACCAGTCATCTCCTGGTGCAATGTAAGTTGAGTGATTTTTAAGTATCCAATAGCTTAAAAAGGTCCATCCTGAGTTATCAATCCACCATTTAACTTTTTGTTCGAGGGCTTTCAGAGTATTTAATTGGTTATCCTTTAGAGCTACGGCGTTGAGCAAAGTCGGAAGCGTGAAATTTAGCAAACATGACACAAGAAACATATTTCTTGTCATTGGGTCAATATACCTGCAGGTATCAGGTGTACCAACCATCAAATCACTTTCCACTAATTCCGGCAAATTTTTAGGTGCATTTGGATATATTTGATAAGTCAGCAAAGAAAACAAATTGGCTTGATACGCCTGAGGAATAACTAGCACAATGCCTACCCACATAAACAAATTAGTATTGATTTTACACTATCCACATTTAAAAACGATTCCCCAGGTCCTTGAGATATTAACAAGGCGCAATTTGTGCTCCAGGTTTTGCAAAGTTTTTGTAAAAAAGCAGACTTTCCTGCATCTTTTGTTTTTTCAAAAGTTATTATATAAGCTACAAACACACTTGTAAAGGCTAATATCGTCCAGATTATGTAATCAAACGGTTTTAGTAGCCCATCCCCTCTCTGCTGGATTTTAGCTTCGGTAAACTTCTGAACGCAAATGAAATTATATTCGATAAAAACCATCCCATGGCTTAAAAACGTTACTGGCAACCTCAATTGCCAGTGCTCGATAAAATTAAGGGCCAGCTTGGAAATAGGAAACTCACTCTTACTTCTCACACTGATATTATGTTTTCTTGCAATCACTAACAAAGCGCACATATTGCCTTCAAAAAAAACTGGGGGCTGTTCATGAATTAAGCATATTTTACTAGGATCACCATTGGAGTAAAAATGTGTTCTCACCGTATCTTCATTCCCATCATCGTTAAATGCCGGACCTATCAAAGCGTCTTGGTGCATATCACCATGTAGAAATCTCCATTTTTTTAAAATTTCATCTCTAGTTCCTTCCACAACTTCAAATTTTTTTAAACAGTGATTAGGGCAGTAAAATTGAATTTTTGAAAAATTCTGGATTAAAATGTAAACAACTGCTGGTGCCGGAATTCGAATAAATTGCATTCTTGTAATAAACCATTCAAAAGTTTCCCCTTTCTCCTTATGAATTTCTGGAGAGAGTATCCATATAAAATCCGAATGGAACAGTTTTTCATCCGTGTTTAAATTACTATACAGGGTGACCAAACCCAGGGAAAATACAATTCGGACGGTGCACAAACTTCGTTTTGTTATTCCCGACAATGACTTTAATCCTGTTCGTGGTACGACGGATACTTCTTTAATAAATTTAAAGGATAGCTTGTGTCTCAATATGCTAGTAACTTGCACATTCTTAAACTTCTCTAGGATTTGCAATAAATCACTTCCGTTTGTATCTTGGATTGTTAAAGACCTATTTAGTTCCAAATTTGTGATTCTGTATTCAGTGTAGTGAATGAAAAGGAAATTGCAGTCTTTAAAGGTATGAACCAATTGGGAAAAATTACTTCCTTTGATTCCACTTGGAAACATGTCAGAAACAATGAAAATGCTTAAAGTAAGCTTGCACAATAAAATAATCCATGAATTTGACGAGCTCATTTTAAAACCAGAAGGGTTTCTGTTTTGCAAAATGGTTTCGGAAAAATTGAGAAAATATTTACTACGTAAATTATATTTAACTGTAAAAACTTATGGAGATTGGCTTCAAAGTATTGCAGCCAGTTAATAAAATTTGAATACTTAAGAGATATGTGAAAATTCGTGTTTGAAAGTTAAAAAGTAGTCACTGTGTTAGGTAGATACATAAATTATTCAGAAGTGTTTGGCAGAAGATATTGTTTAAAAGGTACGTAAACCAAAAAGTGCTCTAAAACCATAAAAATCTATTTTGAAAAAGGATTTTGTTCTAGAATTTTGAACAACTTTTGGATAGCAAGTGAAAAAATGTCCACCTTCCAATAAATTTCTTTCGGCCAATCACAAAACTTGTGGATGATTGCAATGAATGTCCCGCCACGTGTAAGTATTTTCAAGGAAAACTACCTTAACCAATCAATTGATTTGCAAAATCACAAGTCCAATATGTTCAAGGTGAAAGTGGAATCTCCCTAACGAGGAAACATTTTTCAGTGCCATATAATGGATTTGGCTAAAAATTGGCATGTCAACTCCTTTTAGGCTAAAATGAAGCCATGCAAAAGGATTTCCAGCAATGCCCTTT
>JAANSO010002252.1:0-14027 GCA_036507315.1 Lepidocyrtus fimetarius
AGCTGAACGTATGAATTTGATAATTATAGCTTAAATTGACTCTTAACTACTTTTTTTGGAATTTTGCCAATTTTTGCAAAAATTTGCATTTAAAATTGTAAAAGTAGTAACATATTCTGAATCTATACGACTATACGGTTAAAATGATATACTGCATGCATTTTTGCAAATTTACTGCAAAAATTTGCAACAATTTGCAAAAACCGATTGCATATTTGGAATCAGCGCATTTGATTAGTTATACTACAACAAAAATTTTACCACATTGCTATTTGATATTTTTTAACCGTGACTTCTAACGGCCAAACCGTTGGACCAAAATTGCTGAAAAACAATAGGCTTCTTGCAATTTACCACTTGTACCTGCATGCAAAATTTCGTTGCAATCTGTTAAGGATTTTTTAAGTTATCGCACCGACAGACAGACGGACAGACAGACCGACGGACAGACAGACCATCAATGCCAAACCTATACTACCTTCACTGCGTTCAGCTAGTAATAACCATGACAATGTTTGAAGTAATGTCCACTCTCAATGCTGTTAAATACTTTCGGTTCTAGAAATTGGGAAACGAACAGGACTGATGGGGCACCGAAACTATCGGGATTGGGCAGATTGCTATCAAGATGCCAACATAAAATATAATGCACGGTTGTTTCGGTGAGGGTTTCCAAAGCCAAAACTGGGGACTCTGAACCACTGCGTTTCTACTAGCTAAGCGGGTTTTGGGGTCCCCAGTTTTTTGCTTTGAAAAACTTTATTGGCACAACCTTCTGTATACATTATGCTGCCATATAAATAGAAGAACCATGATTAGTATAAAATTGGGCAAAACTATTGTTTATCTATAGGCTAGAGATTAGAACCCTAATATTAGCTGCACAATTTTTGGGTAATTATCTTTTACCGGTTTGGTCGTAAAAAATATGCATGTGATATTTTCATTCAGTTTTACGCACTAACGCCTTCCTAATTGAACTCTTGTTTAAGCTGTTACAGTAAACGTTTGACGGTAACATCTCTGTTTTTAGCTCACACTACATAGTTTTTAAAAATATTGGATCAAATGATTACGAGCTGTAAGTGACCGTTATAAAAGTTCAATCTATGTTTCTTTATGTTTAGAATGCAGAGATGTGCACTTTTCGGGCTGGACTCAAGTACGAATTGCACCACGATATTACTCAATAGCAGGACTTATTTGTTTTCAAGGAACAAGACGCGGTAATGATAATGAGTATCATCAAATTTACGCATTAAATCTTGGAAACAGCGAAACCTATTATCAGAGGCGAGGAGCAAAGAGAGAATACTATACAATGGGGCCGCAAGGCTCGATTCCAACGTTGGTTACAGAAATTTCATCTGAAGAAACCATATTATATCGCAAAGAAATCAGTTTTGTATACGAAGATGTAAACGGAACAAGAACAGAAGACACAACTGCAAACGGTGTATGCAATCAAGAAACACAAAATGAGCCTGAGTTTTACAAATACGTGCTTAGAACAATGATAAAGAGTAAGGAACACACGTCTGGTTGTCCTTCATACTTCGTACCTTTGGAAGGTGATGGGGTGTACGAACTGACGATATTCTTTCTCGAAAGCGTATACAATGAAAAATTTAAACGGGTAAAATAAAACTAAAAACATTAGTCATAATCATATTTGTTAATAACAAACTAATCTGTAATTTAATTTTAAAAATTAGTGTTTCAATATAAAAATCAACAATTTAAACGTTTCCGAGATTGTGGATATTGTAAGAATCAGGACTTCATGCTTTGGAGTTCCTATTACTTACCTGCTAAAGCGTGAAGGAAACAATTTGTTTGTAAACGGGTTCCCAATTCCAGTTTCCATTCAAGGAAATATTTTTAAATTGAGTTTTTGTACTGGACCGTGTACATATGAAGACATGAGATACATTGCTAGCGCGTTTTACCTAAGGGGCTACGGAACACATAATGGTGATACTTTATTCATTTTCTTCTAGATTTCGTATTAAAATTATCATAGAGACAGAGCCACTCATTATTTCGTCGCTTGCTCAAGAAAAGTCTGGAAAAAGGTCAAGTCATTTTTGATTTGTCTAGAGAAAGGGTCAAGTCACACGACTTGATCACGTTTCCAGACTTATCAAAAACGACTTCCAATTTCATCATTTTTCAATAAATTCTGCTAAAAAACACCTTGAGCCCAATTTGGTGATTTTTAAATAATTTTCCTCAGACTCACTATGTATGTGGCAAAGCCCCTCCATCCAACAATTTGATCCAACAAATTTCATCCAACAATCTTCAATTGACAATTTCATTTAACAATTGACACTCGTCAATTTGTAATTTAACGATCTTATTACTAGATAGAAAATCTAGTTACGAAAAGGGTTTGATTGTCTGTCTGTCTGTCTAGACTAGAATATGGAAGTATTTTTGCAAATTTGCAAAGTTTTTGCAAAAATCAAGTTTTTCCGTGAAAAATGGTCTGGTTTTTTAGCATAAAAGTTTTAATAGACATAGTGCTTACGTCGAAATATTGAAGATTTGCAGAATGTTGCAAACTTTGAAGCTAGTATCTACGATGGGTTGCGGCCTTTTATTCCTAAATTTATCATCAGCCGGAGCAATAGGACGGGTAAAGAGCAGAATTCATGACTTCTTTGAATAAAAACTGTTGAATGAAAAATTGCTAAATGTAAATATACTATTGGATGAAAATTGTTGTATAAAAATTGTTGGATGAAAACTGTTGGATGAAGATTGTTGGATGGAGGGGCTTTGCCCTATGTACTGCCACTTGTATCAAAAAGAAATATTTCAAAATGTTTCTTTCAATGAAAAATGATAAAATTCAGGTCTAAAAAACGTTTCAGGAAATTTCGGTGATTTTTAATTTTTGACAATTTATAGCCGCACAAACCACGTCAGCGCCTTCAACAACAACAACTAACCCTTCTACAACGACCAAACCTTCTACAACACCAGATTCAAAGTGTATCGCCATCGGAAATAACCAAATTGAATGTTCAAAACAGAGATGTGAATTTGATTTAGTGAAAAGACTTTGCGTTCATGTTCCAAAAGGTAATGAGAACTTTTTATCTTTTGTAGTACAAATTACAAAAATTATGACTATCCTTAGATTGCACGAATGACGATTTCTCTGGACTGACAAACATTCGTCTAAAGAAAGTATTTTATGCAAAGGCTGGAGTCATATGCAAAAACAAGGAAGATGTTCATGGGAATTTTTGGCAAGTACATGCAATCAATCTTGGAGATCAAGCACGGGATTACGTATACAAATACAACGATTCCTTACACAGAGTTTATTTTAAAAAGGAAACAAATTCTGACTATAATGAAATAGGAATTGAAAGACATGCTCGAAACGGTCATAAAAAATGTACATCTGAGCAATTTGAAGACCCTGAAATGTATGAGCATGTACTTAAAACATACGTATATCCCCTGGATGGCCCTGGGTGCTTATCGTATCCAATTAGTTTAAAAGGAGGAGGAATTTATGAATTGGGTGTCTGGATGGTTGATGGATACTGGACGGAAGATAATAAGCGGGTAAGTGTTAATTACGTGTAAGGTCATTTAAACCCTGCAAATTCAATCAGGTCATTCAAATCTAAATCAATTCACAAATAAAAATTTTGTGATGATCCAAATTTAAACTATTTACATAATATTATTTTCATTACATGTCAAGATTCTGTAATAGAAGCTGGGGTACCTAATTGAAATTGGGTGATTTTGTTTGTAGAACGAGAACATACTACTGACTTCTAAAAACTTTTGAATGACCTGAATGAATTTGCATGGTTTACATGATCTAACTCTATTAAAAAGATCGTTTTTCTAAACGACTTTGCATTAAAAATTGTGGTATTACATCAGTAAGCAAGTAGTCTGCTAAAACATTAGAGTAAAGATTTTAATTTTATAAAAAATATATATTTTACAGTGTTTTGACATCCAATTTAACAATTTGATTGTTGCGAAATCAGTTGATCTTATTTCAATGAAAGGACAGTGCAAATGGGTCAGGTTAAGCTTCCTTTTTACACTAGTTGGCAGCAATCTATTCGCAAATGGATTTCCAACTCCGATCAGAATTACAGGCGACAAATTTCAATTAAAATTTTGCACCGGAAGCTGCGGATGTTCAGATGATAAATTTATTGTCAGTGCGTTTTATCTTCGAAAGTATGAAACTCAGCCATTGAATAACGGTGGGGAAAATAATTTAGCTATCCTGTCTGCCTATCTTTCCGGACAAAATGCAAAACCAAGCAAAGCACCATCTTGTAATTTTTTCCAAAACGTTCAGCTTCTGTGCTTGCAACAAGCAAATTGTGATTTTAATTTAGTTAACAGGCAATGCGTTGATAAAAAAACAGGTGCTGAATTATTCATAAATTTTTGCTATAATTATTTTGTCCGAAACAAAAGAACTTAATACTGTAAAACTAAATTTGATTCTATTTAGCCTGTACTGATGAAGACTTTTCATACTGGACGCGAGTCAGAATTTGTGATCGCCATTATTCAAAAGCTGGCGTAACTTGTTACCGACCAGATAGAAAATACGGTTGCAACAGAGTAGGAATCCCAGGAATGGACTACCATCAAGTTTACGCAATCAACCTTGGTGGCGGTGGACCTTATGAGCCACCCAATTATGTAATGAAATATTCCAGGGAAACAAGCGCTGACTATGAAGATCCAAACAGAATCCGCATCCAACATTCACACACATTAGACAAGGAATGTGCAGCAGGAGCAAGAAAAGAAGGGCAGGTGTATAATTCAGTATTGAGGTCTTACGTAACTAACAAGTCGCCAGGATGTCTGACATATCCAATTCCACTACAAGGAGATGGAGTGTACGAACTTGCATTTCATTCCTTTGAAGGAAGATATCGCCAAAAGTTTAAGCGGGTAAAAAAAATTTAAATGCATTACAATTGGGCAAATTTACAAGGAACATTTATGAATGTAGTGTTTTGACGTTAAAATCAACAACCTTGCCATTTCGGAAGTTGTGGATATTGTCAGGATTGATGGTTCATGCAAGTGGTTTGCAATAAGTTATCTGCTGAAGCGTGAAGGAAATAATTTACTTGTGAACGGCTTCCCAAACCCTGTCCCAATTCAAGGAGATCGCTTTAGGCTGTCTTTTTGCACCGGGTCATGCGGATATGAAAGCACAAACTTCATTGTCAGCGCTATATACCTTCGTGGCTACGGAAACCGCCCAATTCCGAAGGGCAAATAAGTTTATAAAAAAGAAATATTTTAATTTTGTAATTTTAACGGCTAGAATTCCTAAAAATAAATGCTAACAAAATCATAACTCCTATAATTAACTAGGAAATCCTTAAACATTTTTTAATTTCAAGTCCACTTCAAAAAAATTGCTTTTCTAATGTTTTATTACTTGCAAGAAGAGGAATTTATTACTGGCTACTTTTTAATAACATTTAACCTTTCGTTTTTGCTCGTGTATAGGAAATTCTTTTGCGTAATTGCAAAAACGTAATAAGTCAAGTTGAAGAGGTTTTTAATAAAAACTAAAGTAATATTTATAATAGAATTTGAAAGCCAAACTTCTTTTGTTCAATTTCAATTCCGTTATAAATTATTTCACAAATTGATTTTGAATATAAATAAAAAAATATAAGCCTCGTGCCCTACTTAAATTTCTTCAAACCAGACTAAATCCTATAAAGTTTAAAGTAATACGTGGACATTTGAGAAATGGGGCTATCCAAATGTTGCATCACCGTGCAAATTCACCTCCAAAAAATAATCCAGTTCCCCGTTGAACACTTAGATTCCACAGGCTTGAGTGTAATAACTATTTCAAATTGTTTACAAAACCTTTGGTGGAAAAGAAATTGATTGACCTTAGATTTTTGCTTTCTTTATTCTTTTGCTGATTGTTTGGGGCACATTTGGAGCTATTCCGAATCAAAACGTAAAAATTTACGTTGAGTATTGGAAGAGGGGTTTAAAATAGAAAGAGAATAGGCTGAGATTGAAAGCTTGTCCAGTTTTGGGGTATTCATTCGGGTATATTAAAAATTGTAAAATGATGACTACTTTTAATGTTTTGGATTTTGTTAATGTGATTGCTACAACGGCACAAATAAGATTTTAATAAAAATTATTTAATTAAATAACTGTGAAAGACTTTATTTTTAATTGAAATTAACAATGTGCTATTTTCTAGAAAATCGTTCTGTGTAATTGCAAAATGTAGTCGTATAGATTTTTAAATGAAACTAAAGCCATTTGGTTAGATATTGCGCAATAAATTTATAAAACTTGTTTTTGCTCAACTTCAATTCCGTTATAAATTATTTCACAAATTGATTTTTGAATATAAATTAAAAACAAATGAAATATTCACATAATTCCACGTGTCCTACATAAATTTGGTTTAAAAAGCAGACTAAACGTCTTGAAATTTAAAACGGGGCCATTTGAAAAATGGGCCTATCCAAAGGTTGCATCACTGTGCAAATCCTACTCCAAAAAATAATCCAGTTTCCTGTCATTCACTTGGATTCCACGGGCCTGCGCGTAAAAACCATTTCAAGTTCTTTAAAAATCCTTTGGCGGGAACGAAATTACTTGACCTTTGTAAAATACTTCTCCTGGCTTAGTGTTCCGTACATAGTGAGCCTTCACGCGTTATTTGCAACATGGCGGATCCATTACCTACTTAGAAATTGGAAAGGTTCTGAAACAATCGACGTTGAGCAGTTAATTCTGTACATATTGGATTTGTCAGGTTGTATTTTAATTAACACGATTCATTATACTTTTGTAAGAAAAAAAGATGGACTCGCTTTTGTCGTTAGAGAACTTATGAATACGTTAAATAATTACGAGAAATTCAAAGAAAGTAAATCAATTGGGGATGGATTTATTTATTTTTTCACAGTTTCAGCAATTTCCGGAAGTTTTATAATGTACGGATTTGTCCCGTTTTTAAGAGAATACGATCCAGTTCAGTTAATTATTTTTGAAGTTTTAAATTTTGAAAGTACTTTAAAATTTAAATTGTGGGTTAAAATAATCGCAAGTTTAAGCAATGTCGTTATAATCCTCCTAGGAAGTACACTGTTTCTTCATGCCATCACCCTTGCAATTATTTACCTAGAAGTTTTTGCAAATTTGTCAAAATATTTTATAAAAAATAATTTTTCAAGGTCGCTTAAATACTCAAAAAGGTTTTTTACAATGCAAAGGAAATTTAATATTTTAGATTTTACTGGGCCGTTTAAATTGCACAGAATTTTACAAATTTTGTTGATAATTGGAAACAACAATGCAGAGTTATTTTTTAAAGTTATGATGAGCCTTGGCGTAGTGTTTGCAACTTGTGGGGGTTACGTGGCGTTGAAATTTTTTGGCAAGGTTGACTTGGCTCTTTATCTACCACCTTGTTTTCTACTTGGGCTAACATTCTCTATTGTAATCTTGTTTGGGACTTTTGCATCTATTCCGAATAGAAATGGGAAAACGTTTAAAGACTTTTGGAAGTTGTATGGGAAGAAATGGGAGCGGTTGGAGGTAAAGTCATGCCCGCCTATTGGGTATTCAATAGGGCCTATTAAGTGTTTTACGAGGGAGAATATTTTAATTATTTTAGATTTCGATGTTAATTGCATTGCTACGGTTGTTTTATTAAATTAAACAAATCTTGTTTTGTTTAAAGAAAACTTGTTAACAGTTATGAAAGGAATGACTTATGTAAAGTTGAAATTAGGAAATATTGCACATGTAAAACATTTGTTTGTTATTTTATGAATAAAACTACATGGAATAGTTTAAGTTGAACTTGTTGGAAGAGAATTACAAGGATTAGACAAGATTTTTACAAGACATTTTTTATTAAACGGTTGTAAAACCATTAACCGACTAGCTGAACGTTTGCATTTCTTCATTATAACCGCAATTTTTTGTGTTATATTTCAGCAAAAATACTGAACAACGACTAATTTCTCATATTTTTTTCACCGAATTTTAAAATTGATATTTTTCTCCATTTCAAGAAATTTGGCCAATTTTTGCACAAATTTGCATTAAAATTGCAAAGCTGTAACATATTCTTAATCCATACGACTACACAGTTAAAATGATATACTACTTGCATTTATGTAAATTTACTTCAAAAATTTGCAACAATTCGCAAAAACTGTTATAATTTTGGAATCAGCGTATTTGATTTGCTATATTTTTACCATACTACTATTTAACATTTTTAACTGTCAGTCGTAACGGCCAAACCGTTAGGCCAAAATTGCTTACAACCAATTGGCTTCGTGCACTTTACCATTTGTATCTGCTTGTTAAATTTCATTGCAATTGTTAAGTCTTTTTTGAGTTATCGCGCCCACAGACAGACAGACAGACGGACGGACGGACGAACAGACAGACCATCAAAGCCAAACCTATACTAGCTTCACTGCGTTCAGCTAGTAACAATGCTAAAGTTAACATTTTTTAACAATAATTTTTCCATTCAACATTTTAATTCACGTCGTCGTCGAATTTTCAATATACGTTTTTAATCCATTTTATCAAAATTTTCAATACCAGTCCGAAATTTTTGCTACAAAATGAGCATTACAAAGGGTTGCGTAAACGTGGAAATATTCTTCCAGAACTTCCTCTACTTTCCTGTAATACATCAGGACTCGTCAGGATTAAAAATAAAAACAGTTTTGCGTCCTCTTCCAACCAAAGACAAGAAATATTTAAAATATTTAATCTGGCGTGGAATTTTCCCTGCAAACCTTGGCCTTTTACTCTTTTCCATTTTAAGATTATCCTTGTTATTTTCAAACTGGAATGGATTTGCCGCCCTTGAAGAAACTTTAATTTATGTTTTAATCGTTATCGGAACCGGGATTGCTTTGTCTGCCCAGAGAACCTTTCAAATGGAAGGAAATCCTAGTGAGATGGCATTTGACCTTCCACAGATAATTAAACTCCTGCGTAATTACCCCGTGCAAAATCACGTTTTAAAATCAAAGCTTTCAGAACTTATTGTCTACGCAGTTACTTCCGGTACGATTGCGGTTGGAGCTTTGATGGCTGTTTTTGTCCCGTTTTTACGAAATTACGATCCAATTCAATGGACAGTAATTCAAATTTTAGAAGTTTTTCATTTTAATATTGAATCTCATTCAGTTTTAAATATTTTATTAAAAATTGCATCGACGTTTTGCCTGGGAATTTGGTTTTTTCCTACAATCTCAGTAATTTTGCATTTAATAACCCAAATAGTGCTTTTTGTGGATAGCGCTGCAAAACTTTCTAAAAATTTAAACGTCCCTTTAAAAGAGTCGAAAGCACTCAAAAACAAATTTCATTCGTTTTTTAAATTGTTTAAAATTCTGCAAATTTTAATTACTATAAGGAATGCAATAATTGCAGGATTTTTACAAGTTTTGTTAAATTTAGGTATTGCATTTGCCTCCTGTATTTGCTACGTAGCTATAAAAATGTACGATCGGCTTCCAATCCTAATTTACGTTCCGGTTTGCTTAGGAATTCCTGTGAGTTTTGCGATTTTCCTTTCATTGGGGACTTTTGCTGTTGAGGTGTATAAAAACGGAGCAAAATTTAAAAGAATTTGGAGGGGAGTAGGATTAAAAAAGCAGGAAAAACTTGGGCTTGAGGCTTGTCCAGATATTGGGTATTCCTTTGGGTATATAAAGAGATTCAAAGGGACTTCTACTTTGAGTATTTTTAATTTTATTTTTAACTCGATTGCTTCAGCCGTTCAGATTAATTAATTTAATTACTTGTAATAGAAAATCATGTTTTTGAATGTTTAAATGCGTTTATGTCATTTCAAACCTGTTTACTTGTACCATTAGAATAAAAATGAGTTTTAGTAAATGTTGCATAAACTTTCACTGCTTTCTCCAAAAAATTATTTCATTTTCCATCGTCTACAAAAAAATTTCGGGTCTGTTGGTAAAGCTTAATACCTTTCAATTATCTCATCGACGATGATCCCAAAATGAATATATTTAATTATCAGCTGTGTTGATTCATCGGCACAGACACGAAAAATAATTTTTATGTAATTTATTGGCCTGCAAAATCAATTTATCAATAACAAAAATTGATTTATCAATATCCTTTCAAACAATTTTAAAGGAATGGAACTTAAGGAGCTTATTTGAAAAACATGCAGTGCTTGTCCATTGCGATTGCAACATTTTATATAAGAATTGGAATTCTGATTCCTTATACAACCCCAGTAAAACTACATAACTACACGCTTGAACTTGTACTAGAAAGTCACGAGGTCAAGTCAATTGTAAAAGATTTGCCTGTTTTTGTAAAACTTAGAGTTTTTCTAAATTTTGCTGACACTCGACTGAAAAAAAAACAACCCGTAGGCTTGAGCATCAAAGTTGTATAATGTCAAGAATCCTTTACAATGAAAAATAACGTTGTCAGCAAGACAGACGGACCGACAAGCAGCTTAGAAAGCCCAGAATTTTAAGACAATCAATTTTAATTTTCTACCTTTGGTATATTCGCTTATGAAGAAACTTACAGCTTTAGACCTAATTTGACTGTTAAAAGGATTGATTTCATTTTACAACTTTTCTCTAGTGAAAATTTTTGAAAGTGAAAGCAAAGAAATCGCTTTTTTTAATATTAAAACAAAAAGAAGCAAACATGAGTATTCACACAGGTTGCATAAAATTGCAAATCCTTCTACAAAAATTCAGCTACATTCCAATCATACAAGAGTCCCCAACAGGTTTAAAAATGAGAGTGAATTCAGCCCCAAAGCTGACCTGGAGGAAACCACCTTTAAAGTACACCTCTTGGCTTTTCCTTTCTTTCGCTTCAACCTTTTTACATATTTCCTTGGCCTTTCAAACCATTTGGAACTTCACAAGGATAAAAACTTCCGGGGATGAAGTCCACATTGAAGAATTTATCTTTGACATTTGTGGATTCATATTGCTCAGCATATTCAAAACTTGTTGCTTTGTTTTTAAAAAACAAGGAAGTACTTTTACACTCCTGATTCCACAAATCGTAAAAACAGGAGAATATTATTCACCTTTGGAAAATTCTAAATTTTTAGAGCTAACCGTGTTCATTTTCTTCGTGGGTACAATTTTCACCGTGTCTTTGTTAATATTTGTAATAACCTTTTCTAGAGAATACGATCCATTTCAAATGATTGGGTTAGAAATATGCAAACTATTTAATTTGAACAGTTTAGGTTTTAAAACGAGTTTCAAAATAATTATCAGCTTTCTTTTTGGGTTTTGTTCTTTTCAAGCTGTCTCAATTACAATTTATTTAATCACACTTTGCATAATTTTTATTGAAATATTTGCAAAATTATCAAAAGAGCGTTTTAACCCGAAAAGGGATTTTTCAACGGCGTTAAGGCTTTTTAAAATTATGCACATTTTGATTATAATGGGAAATGAAGTTTCAAGTTTGTTTTTAGAAGTGATTTTAAATTGCGGTGTTGGGTTTGAAATTTGCACGGGTTTTGTTGTGCTGACTATGCGAAAACAATTTTCAAACTTTTTGTATTGCATTGTTTGCTTGTTTTTGGTAATTGTTTTTATCATGGATTTTGTTTGGGGAACGTTTGGAGGGATTCCGAATAAAAATGTTGGCATTTATGTTACATATTGGAAGGGGAATTTAATAAAGAAACGGGATAGGCTTCAGTTGAAAGCTTGTCCAGTTTTGGGATATTCATTTGGGTATGTAAAAGTTTACAAGATGATAACTACTTTAAATATTATGAATTTTATTGTTAGCAGTATTGCTTCAGCGGCACAAATAAAATTTTAAGAAATAATTGTTGTAAATTGTAAATAAAAAAATTAATCCAATGTAAAAAATCCCTGTTTTAATCATTTTATTTGCATGTCAATTTATAAACTTGTTTTTTAAGTTGCCTGATTTATTTAAATATTGAAGTTTCTACCACAAAATAATTTTAAAAATTGCTGTAAGCAAAGTTATTTGTGCTAAATTGCGATATTTTAGCCTTATTTTATGATTACGGCACAAAAACATTCATTCGTTTTATAAAAAAACAATTTTGTGCACAATGATGGCAGTTATTGCATGTTTTTGCAAAATTTATGAAAATTAAAAAATTTGAATTATTATACTTTATTAAGGAATCGGATTACAACATTTTGAAATAATAATAACTTTATAATTTTGACCTGTGCATCAGAAATCAAACGATTTTTCATTCATCCTTCTATTTTCAACCTGTCTACTTGTACGTTTTTTAAATCAAAATGAGTTTTACTGAAGGTTGCATAAACTTTCATTGCTTTCTCCAAAAATTCATTTCATTTCCCATAATCTACAAAGATTCTTCTGGTTTATTGATTCAGCTCAATACTTTTAAATTCTCCCATATAAAAACTAAATCCCTTTGCTTTCTTTTTCAAAAACTGCTTTGGAGAATCTTTTCAATTTTCCATTTCTTCCTCGTCGTATTCTCCGCCTTCCGTCTCTCTCAAATCTGCACAAGTTGGGAAGATGTTTTTAAAAACGTGCAAGAATTTTCATTTCATACGCTAACAATGACCTCGACATTTCTCGTTTCTGGGGCTTTCTACTGCCTCGAAGCGGAAGCGCCCGAGCTTACTTATTTCATCCCTCAAATAATCAAAAACCTGCACAAATATCATATTACCCAAAACCCTAACAAACAAAATAGCGGGAAACCTAAAACCGGTTCTATAATCGTCTTCACTTTCTTTCCTGGATGTATGGCGCTGTATTTAACGGTCTACACTGTAATTCCCATTCAACACAACTACGACCCAATTCAATTCGCTTTCTCTCAACTTTTCCCGGGAAATGATGGGAAATTCCTGGGAAATGCAGTAAAAGCTTTTGCCACGTTTTGGATGTCGTTTGGAGTGTTAATCGCAAGCTCTGTCGTTGTCTACGTTCTCAGCTACATGCTCATGTACATGGAAGCAATTACAAAACTGTCGAGTTTGCTTTTCACTGAAAAAAATTCTCTATCCCAAAGAAAATCTTTTTTCAATGAAAATTCGAATTTTCTCGCTGCAATTCAACTCTACCGGGTTTTATCTTTCTTAATTAGAATATCCAACGAAATTATCGACATTTTCTCGCAAATCCTACTAGGAATGGGCGTCCTAATCGCCACTGTGTCGGGATTCGCAATGTTGAAATTGTACGGAAAGCTACCCATGATTTTGTACTTACCGGTTTCTCTAATTTTGGTGATTGTTGTAATCCAGGTAGTACTTTTCATGACGCTGGCCGCCATTCCTAATCAAAATTGGAGAAAGTTTAGTCAATACTGGAAGGTAAAAGTACAGGGAAGGAAGCGGGAAAATAAAATTTTGAAAGCGTGTCCTCCAATTGGCTATTTCAACGGGCCAATAAGAATGATCAAGCAGGAGACGACGTTGACTGTTTTGGATTTTATTGTTAATTGTATTGCTTCTGCGGTTTTAATTGAATAATAAATATTTAAATCATTGTAAATTTGTTTATTGCAATTATTAAGAAATAGTTAAAATGTGACTTCTTTCTGTAAAAAACAATTATCTTAATAAAATTATCATTAAAAAGCCGGTATTATGATTATTTGCAAAATTCCTAAACCATTCCTTACTAATCCTTTATCATGTCTGCATTTACAGAAGCTTGTTTGAAAGTTCAACTTTCCCTTGAAAAAGTAATCACTTTTCCTATTTCGCAGAATTCTTCCTTAAAAATTGCAAGAATGGCTTTAAAAACTAAGAAATCGTACTTTACGCTTGGTTTACGCGCTTGGAACATTGTCCACAAGTATTTAATATTCACGTGGGGATTCTCATTAACAAGACTAACATTCTGGATGGTAACTTCCCGTAGTCAATTAACTAGAGCTGAGGAGTTTGGCTATTATTTATTCACTTTTATTACTAGCTGAACGCAGTGAAGCTAGTATA
>JAANSO010002253.1:0-14026 GCA_036507315.1 Lepidocyrtus fimetarius
ATATCTAATTGTTGCTGCTTATTGTTATTTTATTTCATCTCGTCTTGAAAATCGCTGTTGAAATATTCAACATCAGTTGAACTAATCAAATTGTTTCAATATTGCAAATTGCAGTACTCTCAAATCCGATGAGTTCACAAGAAGGTTGTTCGAGATTTACGAGACAGTCCTCAAGGAAGGAGTCGCGCAGGTAATTGCAATTAAAACTCTGCAAATCTAACGTGGCTGCGTACGTACGTGTTTATAGCTCGGGTATGCGTGTCATCATGAAAAGTTTGCTTAGCCGTGAAGGTGTAGCGGATCAGTTTATTAGCTTTTTTGCAAGGATAGTTCTAGGAAACAAAATATTTTGCTTATTTCTTAGTTGTTCATATTAAAAAATGAAAGTTATCTTTGTTGCATGTCGTTATAATGTGTGTACATTGATTACACAAACAAGAGCATCTCACTCGGGTTGATTCGCTCTGACCTCATGCTGGAGAGAGAATGTATGAAGTGTTCCACCTGTAATAAGCGACATGTCCCAGTAAAGGCTCCTTACTGTTGTTGGAGACAAGTTGAAGTAAATACAATCGCATCCGGTTTCGGATGGTTGGGACCTGTGAGCGGAAAACTTCATTCGTAAGGGTGATTCAATTTCCAATTCAAACGAATTTGTAATTTTTTATGCGGGCATAGATTTCAGTTTATGTATTTATATTTCAACTTCAGGTTAAGTTTTACGGGTATTCTTCAGCTTGAAAAGCACGGCCAGTAAATGTAAATTATTCAGCAATACTGTTAGCTAAATACCCTGTTAATAGGCCTAGTTAACTGTTAGCTTAATAATGGGATGGGATTATTTGTAAATGGGTATTATTAATTTGGAGTTATTTTATATCGCAACCGCAGTATATTATTAATTAATCTGAAAGTACAGCGCAATTAACACTTAATTATATTCTTCTTTTCTATTTGACCTTTAAACTTGTAAATACGAAAAAATGTTTGTTTTGCTCTCGTGTAGGAGGTTTCTTTGGGCCTTCTACGATCGGATTATTTCTATGATGAATCGTGTAAATCAGTGAAGCAAGTGGAAATCAATACTGTAGCCTCTAGTCTTGCTGGCGTTACTACTACATTAGTTCATGCCCATCGGTATTCACAACATATACTAAATTTCTCAATTTAAAAACAAATAGCTAAATCTTAATCTAATTTAAAATTTGCACCGTAATCTGTTATTGAACTCTTCTAAAAGCAATGTGCTATCCGTTCCTTTAGACTAATAGTTCTTCTATGATCATTTCTTTTCTAAATACTACTCGACTTCTAGGGCTTTTATTTATCAACCTCGAGTTAAATGTTTAATGTTAATCTGGAATCTCATCAACAATTTAAGAATATTAATTCGATTTTTAATACGTGTAATTTTAGGTATATTTTAGCAGAGCTTGGCCACCTTGATAAAATTGAAAAAGTGAGTGAATAACCTTAATTATTAGCAAATTGTAAATTTCAATAGGATAAAGTTTCTGAAGCGTATTTTTTATTATTTTAGATTCCGGAAAATAAAGCTTTACAAGGGCTCTGCGATGGAATGCTAAAAGCATGGGAAATATATGGAAACGAGAGGTATAAAACATTTCCAATGTTGAATGACATTCTGTTCTGATGGCAAATTGCAAAAACTGAATCTAATTACTTTGAATTTATTTTGTAATCTAGTGCAGCCATTATTATTTTTAATTGAAGATATAACGTACAACATTTGCGACCAAAGATTTCATGAATTCCATATTAGAAAAGTTAATCCCAAAGTAAAAGTGATAAGAAAGTCTTTAACTGAAGTGGGAAAGCGTGGCAAATTGGACTCCAAGAAACGCTTAACAATGTAAGTGTGTAAGAAAACAGACAAATATCATAATAATAGTTCTCTGAAACAAAGTATTTCATGTTTATATGTGTAGCGATGGCTCTGAAGTTGCAGTTATATATTTCCGATCGGCATATTCTCCGGAACAATATCATTCAGAGCTGGAATGGGATGCAAGATTAATGATGGAGAGGTCAACAGCAATTAAATGCCCATCCGTCCATTATCATTTAGCTGGGAGTAAAAAAGTTCAACAGGAGCTGGCCAGTCCTGGTGTTTTAGAGAAATATATAACTGATCCCAAAGATAGAGCAGATGTCAAGGGAATCTTTACAGGATTGTATTCGTTGGATATGGTATGATAAATAAAGTTTTTTAGCAAGTAAATATGATCCGAACTCATTTTAATTACTAAATATTATATTACTTATTAAACATACTGATGTAGAATGAGGAAGGAGACAAAGCAGTTGAGATGGCCTTATCGAATCCAGAAAATTATGTGTTGAAACCTCAAAGGGAAGGTGGTGGTAATAATATTTACGGTGAAGACATTAAACCTTTTCTTACAAAAATTAAAAATTCGGATGAAAGAAGCGCTTGGATTTTAATGGATCGGATTAACCCACCTTTGTGTAAAAGCTACATGATCAGACCTAACCTTCCTGAGCCTTTGTTCACAGACGTCGTCAGTGAGTTGGGGATTTATGGTGTCGTAATAGGGTAAAAACTTACAATTAACGGTTTAATTGGCCATAGTTGATTTGAGTTGTATTAATACAAAAATCTTACATGGATTTCGTTGGGTATTTCAGGGATTCTAATAAAATTACTGTCAATAAAGTTGTTGGACACATGCTGAGGACAAAAGTTAGTTCTTCAAACGAGGGTGGAGTTGCCTCTGGAATGGGTGCTTTAGATAGTGTCTTTTTACGCGATTTCGACAATGATTCGTGAAAGTGTTTAAATGCATAAATTAATAAATGTGATATTCAATATTGCATCAAAGTAATTGTTAAAATATTTAAACCAAAGCATTTTTGATAAATCAATGATTGTGATCTGCAGAAAAGATAGCTTTTATGTTACACAATAAAAATCTAAACAAAAATCTAATTTGTTTCTTTACTTTGATCTTATTGAAACAAACATATCATCATGATCAAAAGAATATTAATGTTAAAAGTGAACATCATCTTAGTTCTTAATTAGAAATACATGGAGGAACATAATTATTATAGTATCATACTTCAAAAATCTTATTATGCTGTATACTTGAGGCATCGTGTTTCTTGGTGAGTCTTTAAGCATTTAAGAGAACAGTATTTCCCACCGCATGGGATGCAGTTGTAGGTGGACGGAAATCCGCATACACTGCAAAAACTACGTGGAGGGAGGTTGGAGGGGCCTGCTCCAGCAGTTGAATAGTTTGGCCCTTCGACGTTATCAAGCTGTTCATCTTCAATTAGGATATTCAAAGGTTTTCTAAATCTGTACATCAATAATCAAAGATCTTTTTCAGTTTTTACAGATTAATTATAAACATAGTCATTTAAGTAGTTATTCTCACTTTAGCTTGTAATATTCGGCTGTACGATGCTTTTTCTTTTTTGGAGGGGATCGGTCGTTAGATTCTTGAAACTTTGGGATCTTCTTACTCATTACTGAAAATTAGCGCAAGAAAAAGAATGTTGTTAATTACTTTTAGTTTTCGATAAATAAATTGACAGAGCATTCAACATTCTGTATGAGACATAGACATTTGGGCAGTTTTAAGAACTTTATGATTAGAATGTGCACATTAAGCAAACTTACCAAGGTCGGCATGCGGTTCATCATGTCGGTTATCTTCTTCAAGTGCCTCCAAAGCCTTCTTTTGACGACGATATCGTGCAGCCGCATCTAAAATGCGCACTGTTGCTGTAGCGCGCTGCTCCCTTCCTGATGCCATTTTGATGTGCGTCAACGATATGCCACTATAACTATTTATCACTAAAACACACTTTAACTTTTCCAATTAGTTTTTAATTTTGAATACTGTCCTCAACATTTAATTTTATTCGTGAACAGGGACACTAATTTTATCCAAAAGTTCGTCAATCTTCTCCTGAAGCGTTTTGATTATATCAGGGGAAATAAATAAATGCGTTTCGTCCAAATCGTTTAAAACAAATTTTCTCCCGAGGGCTTCTCGATCATCCAAATGAATAAGAAACTGCTTCATAGCAGGATCACTGAAAATCAAAATTATTTTAAATGATCTCATTAAAACACTGGCATTAACTAATTGATAACATAGTTAAATTGTAATAACTCCCTTACCATTCTACAAGGACCCCTTTGGTAACATTCACCATTATTAATTACTCGTGAAGTCGTGGGCTAACTGGACTGATTGTGATGATTCTTGACATTACTTTTTTAATTATAATTAACTAATTTAATTAACTTTTGGAGCATTTAAAATCAGCCTTTTATTTTGCAAACAAAAAGCTATGATGCTGGCTGAGGTACAGGCATAAAGAGTAAACATAAATTTCAAATCAAAAATCTCCCGCCGGTTTTATGGGGCACTGAAAGAATTTTATTATATAAAATAGCATAGCAAGACTTTGAACAACCTAAACCTAAACACAACTGTTCGATGGATCTGTTTTTAAAGTGTTTTTGAATAAAATGGAATGATTTTTAACTAATTTAAGTTTAATTGGGTTGGGGGACTTTAATTAAATAACGTTTTTAATTTAATTATGATATGGTTAAAATTTAAACCTTGGTTTGCTTCCTAATTCCATTTTGTTCATCATTTGTGTTCATGCAAGTTTAAGCGGCGTTTCTTCAAGTTAAAGTTAATTAACTTCCAAAAAGTTAATTTTTGGAGGTGTCCTTCTAGTCACTGTTTTGACTGAATAATAGCTGCCATTCTTTTAAACGGTAAAATGGTAACTTAAGTTAGTTTTTTATTTTAAACAGCAATCAGTAAATTAATAAATTTTTAAATGATTTAGGAAGGAGTATGAATTCCACACGGTTGACAGCATCTCGACTGGCTCTGGGATTGAAGGGAGATCATTTATCAGGGAATCTAAGGAAGTTAAGGTTGTTGGCAAATGGAGGTTATCATAATCAAACTTGGAGGAATTACAATACGAACGGACTGTTTGGAAGAGCAATTCACTGCATTTCCCCGGTTGTTGGAAGAATATTCGTGTATGACTAGTATGACAGTGACCTTACCCCAGTACAACTTTGTGGGGATGAAGCCAACTTTTTCATCTTTAAGATTGCTTCATACTTCCGGTAGTAACGAGAATGAAGTTCAGGAAAAGATGTTACCACCTTTGATGTCTTTCCCACATATTCTTTGGCCAAGTTTTGTAAACGCGATTCGCAACTGGTTCTTTATCACTTTTATAATCAAGCCTTACTTTGATAAAGACTTTTCTATGCATGATTTCATTGCGGGAGCTAAGGAGGTAATAATTTTATAGAGTAGATTCAGCATCAGTTTAAATAAAAATTAAGATTTTCTTTGATTTTAGGCTGTTTCAGTGGTATCTACCAAATTATCTGAGGGGAAACTAGAGGAACTAGAGGGTCTAGTGGATTCATCAGCTTTAACACAAATTAAAGAATCTATTTCAAAGTTTACCGTATTTCAGCAACAGTTACTTCGTGTTGCTTCCGAAGATGTGTTCTTTGCTTTTCCATACCAAGTTGGAATAATCATTGTGGATGATCAGCCATCAGGTATGTAATTTCCAGCAGATTCAAGTTGAATACTAAATAATTAAAAACTCTATATAAAATTATTTTTGAACTTTCAGACAGATTTGCGGAAGGAGAGAGAAAGACACCACAAACTCGCCATGTGGAAATCACCGTTTGTTTGCACGTGCTCAGAGGATTAGCGGAAAAGCAAAGAAGTGGCGAAACTGGAGCTTCATTTAATTTCCAATATTTCAGCAACAGTTACTTCGTGTTGCTTCCGAAGATGTGTTCTTTGCTTTTCCATACCAAGTTGGAATAATCATTGTGGATGATCAGCCATCAGGTATGTAATTTCTCACAGATTCAAGTTGAATACTGAATAATTAAAAACTCTATCTAAAACTATTTTTGAACTTTCAGACAGATTTGCAGAAGGAGAGAGAAAGACACCACAAACTCGCCATGTGGAAATCACCGTTTGTTTGCACGTGCTCAGAGGATTAGCGGAAAAGCAAAGAAGTGGCGAAACTGGAGCTTCATTTAATTTCCAGGAATTTACCAAAGACGAAAGAAATAAGTACAATGTTATGATATGCAATTACCGATTTTTCAAGGACTTCACTCAAGGCGCGCCAGACCCCAGCTGGATAGTTAACATGGCTAATCATTTCCTTCCAGCAGAGTTCAATCGATAGAACAGTTAGCCAATTATTTAACAGGTTCGTTGTTGTTATTATGAGTAGATAATGCAATCAATCTTCCGATTATTACGCAAGATTGAATAAAAATCTGTTATTCATTGAAAGGTATGAATAAATCGATATTTATTGTTTCAACATAGTAGTCAATATTTCCATTACTAAAGCCTTTTTAGGATTCATATCGGCACAGTACATAATATTTTTAACAAATAATTTCTTCTTAAAAATCATTCTAAATATGCAAGTTATTTTCTTCGTATTATTATAGTAAGGTGTGATGATAGACTGCTTATATAAATTACTAATTACATGAATTCACACAAACTAGTATTTTCCTGGATATAGATATAATGCATTTTTGGTTAATCAGGGAATAACATTATTTGCGGTGATAAAAGAACTATTTTTATACAACTTTTTACATCATACTCGTACCAGTAACTATTATTACAGTGCTATTAAGAGACTGTCTTCAAAAAATTATTTTTGTTCCGTGATTAACTTTAATCATACGTATAATAATACATGTGATTTGATTTCTTTGATTAGACGTGTATCAGTTATTTTTCTAGCTGATTTTTTTACTGTAGTCCAAAACCTAGTCAAATTACAAAGAACATTTTTTTATATTTTTTACAACATTAATTTTTAATGAAACAAATCTCAATTATTTTATTATCATAAGCTTTTTCGAAATATTAAATAAGCACACTAGTTTTCAATACGTATCGCTTGTTTCAATAAATGCTTGTTAGATTCTTCATAATTTATTATTTTTAGTAAAAAATCTTATCCCTAGATTTTAAACAATGAAGACTGAAGACTGACTCAACACTGAAAGAACACAAATGGTGCATCCAATCTAATTAATTACTAGTTACCAACAATAATCAAACCGTGAGCTATATATAACTAAATAATGACTATTTTGACAACTTTTTATGTACATAAAACCGATAAAAATGAGTATTTACCTTCGCCATTACATTCGCTGAATTGTCTTTAACCTACATCCTTTCCCTAAGTTAACTATTTTAATTACAACTATTTAAGCAAAATATTTAAGTGAGCGGTGAATCATAGGTGTCTACAAGGGAAAATCATGAGATGTCTTTTTCGATTTCTTACTAGCCACACAGTTACGTAATCTATTTCTAAATTATAAAAAGACGCTATCACAGCAGGATAAATAAATCGAGAAAACGTCTAGTCACTTACTCTAATGTAAAAAATAACTAAAGTAAAGCTTAACGGTTACAAAGGCCTTGTTAGAATTGCAATTATATTTATGTATTTAAATCTAGTTTTATTGGGATGCAATCCAAATATTCTCCCCTTAGAAAAAACTGCTTAAAAATGCACAAGTGAAATGAAATACAAAAGCAAAACTTTAAAGTCTTTTGGTTTGGCTAGCCTGTACGATTTTAGAACGGTAATAATAAAAAAGTATAAAACCGGAATTAATTAAAATAATAGAATAATTAAGAAAATAATAAATATTTGGAGATTGTTTTTCAGATTACGAAGATTGCATTTCGTAAAACGTTGAACCTTTTTTGCTCCTAGCAAAAAACTGAGACTAGAATACGAATTTTTAATTGTTGCATTTTAATTACAGTGGTAATTATATTTGAAACTGTCGAGTTAATTGCAATTTTGCATTCGTACAGCCTCAAAAATTATATTGCGAGAGAGCTGCCTGGGTCCGGTAACGGCTCTTAAATATAAATCATGATGACTCGATGACTGCTTTTCAGGCTTACCTGAATATTAATCTTAATTACATAACTATAAGCCGCAATACTTAACTATTAATCGGCACTGAATAGATCTGCGACTTCTAACGCCCGAAAACTAGTTAATTTTATTATTTAACAAACTGATTATTTACAATACTTTCCTGACTGAAAGTGATGTTCAAAAAACTAGATATTTTTGTTATTTAATTATGTTAATTACAACTTGTTAAATGAACAAGGGAAAGGCAACTCTATTTTTTACCCATACACACGCTTTATTGCAAAGTGGAAAGTACAGTTAAAATAACTAATTAAACGCTTTTCCACTAGTTTTTTATGCGATTTACGTCATTTTCTCTTTGGTTATTAAAATTCATTTTCTCAATTGAATTTCATCTTATAAAAATTTGTTTACAAGAGTGGAATTTTAAAATAAAATCATAATAATTCCTTTTCTAGAAATTGTTTAAGAGATTTTCTATTGAAAGTAAAATTCTGTCTATTTAATCGATGAAACAGTCATTAAAATTGCACATGGTTATTATTTGCTGTTCGTTACATTCTTTGGAAACTTCCAATACTTTCCCCTTTTTGTTATATTCCAAGAGAGAAAGCCTCCGTGGGAATATTTTTATTCGTTTTTTATTTTGCACGGTTTTAATTTTATCCCTTTCCCACTCTCTGAATGATTCAGTCTTTTCTTAAAAAGTAGTATGAAGAAATGAACCTTATAAAATTGAAGGAATCTAGCCAGCTTTACTAAATAACCTTAAAAATCTTTTGTTGTTGATTGATGATTAAATATAATTATTCTAATAACACGTTGTGACTTAGATATTTAAAATGGTGTTTAATTTATAACGATCAAACTGCTGCGTGTCTAGTTTTTTTCTTTTTGTAAGAGGATTATATAGGAATCGTGAGAAAAAGCTGTGACAAAATCCTTTTTGGATCGTGTTTAAAATGCTGGCTCTTTTGCTATTCCTTCCTTGTCAACAACGGTTAGATTTCTTAAAATCAGAGGTAAACTTTCTTCACAGATCTTGCAGTTCCGTATCCATCATTTAAAGGGATATTAGGCTTGGGTCCTCCTTGAGGGAGTCGGTGAGCAGTTCCAAATCCATCCAAGTGGAGTCCTCCTCCACCTGGTCTTACGCTCCCGAAGGCATCAGGTCTCCCACGAGAGTTTAAATCTCCTTCGAATCTAAATTAATAAGAAGATTTCATTGAAAATAGGTCAAGGAATGGAAAAGGCTTAATAATTTCGGGTATTTAAGTTTAATAATAATTCCAACCTGTATAAATCTCTTGTGTAAGGTTGGGCAAAATGAAACATTGTCGTTTCCTGATGATCTGGTTGGTGATTTTGAGGCAACACGTTTGAATTATTCTTTCCGTCGAGTACAGGCTCTGCATATGTTGCCTCTTCCTTCCCTTCCCCAACCAATCTTCTAAAGAGCAATAAATATTCAGAATTTTAAAAGGAACTTTTTAGAGTGGTGAAAAGGCTTTAACACGGGGAAAGTGTCAACTTACGTATTAATGTTCAAGTTATGTCTTTGCTCAAAGTACTCATAGTCCGTGTCAGGATAAGGGATATTATCATGTTCTTTTCTACACCTTTTTGCACATCCCCATCCCGCGATGAATCCCAAGAGAACGGCGAGAACACAGCCGACTCCAACAGCAATGGATAAAGTTTCCGCTGTGTAGGATTCCCGTCTAGGTCCAACCACTACGCTTACTTCGTTTACTTCCTGTTAGGGAAAAACGAACATTTATAGACATTTATAGGCTTTCTCTAACTTTCTCCAAGTTTTAAGATCACTCAATTCATTTCACTAACAATGGAAAGTACAATATTGAAAAGGTGAATGGGTGAAAGCTATCAACTCAACTTTTGTGTTCATAACGTTTATTACCTCTTTATTAGACTGGCCATTTTCTGACAAAATGTTTATTGTTTGACTCCCCGATGAATCCGTAGCTTTTGAGGTGCTCTTGTGTTGCTCTGAAGGAATGGAATTGGAAATAGCACTGGTTGGGAGTTTCGGACAGTCAGAGTGATTTCCAGAGGATACGTTTTGGATATAATCTCGACGTGAGATTGGTCTATCTAAGGGGATTGTGACGCATTTGCTTTCTCTTTTATGCCATGCACAGTAA
Source organism: Lepidocyrtus fimetarius (assembly GCA_036507315.1). NCBI lineage: Eukaryota > Metazoa > Arthropoda > Collembola > Entomobryomorpha > Entomobryidae > Lepidocyrtus > Lepidocyrtus fimetarius. Next base: position 10,173 of record JAANSO010002253.1, read on the forward strand.
GGGCTTTGCAAGGCGACACAGTCACTGGGAAAAATGACAATTTTTTTAGTATTTACACAAAATATTTATCTTTGTGTACTTATCTATAGGTGGCTTCCATTAGCCTAATGAAAACCGTTAGTAATATTAATACCTGCAGGATTTAATGCTGGAAGTAAAGCACTGACGAACATTCATTAATTTAAGACTTTGATCTGATCCAACAAGAAGTTTCGGAGGGCTCCCTCCAAGAAACAACATTTCTCGCACAGGGCTCTTAAAAACTTGCATTTGCCACGATAAAACAGTTTTCACCGAGTCCTTCCCGACATTCACCATACTGAGCACTTTCCCATCGTCTGAAAAAAGAAGATAATCCTTTAAGAATAATATATAACCCAGGTGCATTCTCTTTTTCAGAATTCACAGCAGGCTACAGAGAGCTAACCCCATTTCATCTACAAAGGATGATAAATGTTTCCAGAATCTTTTGCAAAGAAGCCTCGAAAGATAAACTGACCTGTGCCTATGAAAAGAACGTCATAGGATTGACCGTCGGGTGTGGTTGCGTTTGTATGAACTGAAATGGTTGTCAGCCTGTGGGATTCAGATGTTTGGGTGAGGACAGGTCGGCCCAGGATTGGTTGAACTGTTTCATCCATCAATGTATGCCCCCCGACGAAAATATAGTACTGATCGGGAAGTGTTGTGGAGTCGTTAACACAAAGTCCGGGACGTGGTTCTGGAACCTGGAACAATACAAAATGTCAAATGAGTTCTGTCAATTACGTAACAACTGCTATTTTTAATCTTAAACGTGGGCGAAAGCGATTATTTAATTGTAGCAATTACCTTTTCTGGAGGTACCGGAAGCCAGTGCATGTTGGCACTTTGCTGTGCTTTAAACCTTCCATCAAAAACATCAAGAATGTCCCTCATTTTAAAAGCACAAACGGCAGAGCCCGTTATGCTATTCACGTTCGTTGCGAAAACTCCATATAAAACTTCCGAACCTAGCTGGGAAGTAGGAAGCATTATGGAAGTTGACTCTGTCGGGAAAAACGCCGGATGTTAAAGATAATTAATAAAGTTGACGTAAACAAGTTTTGAAAAATTATCATTCCACGAGGAAATATGCACAAGATTACAAAATTATGAAAGAAAGTCAAGAAAAAATAGACTTTCTCTGAAAAAAAAAAGATAAAAAACGGGGGTATATTACAGAAACAGGATGTTGAGGAGATGACTTACGTATTTCATCAAAGTAGAAAGGAAACTCTCCGGGAATGGAACAGTTGAGACGAGCTTTGAAAAATGTTGTCCATCGATTTCTTGAACTCCCACGAGGAAACCCTCTGTCCCCTTTGCATACACGACCTACTCGACTGTATATTGCCTGGAAGTTATTGAAGATTCTCAAATTATTAAACCTCCAGGTTTTAATATCTTTCATAGGCAACCAAAATGAATGGAGAGGTTTTTATTTGATAGGTCATTGTTGCTTTTTCATAAAGCTCCAAACTTTTTCTCATGAAGTGTACAAAAGAAAGTGTTTGGCCATGGGTCAGAGAGATAGGATGCTCAAAGCGATAATAAAGAGCTTTTTTACAAAATGACATTAAAGTCCTATTTACAATCATTTTCTGAAAGGGTTTAAAAAAACTCGTGTTTTGGCAGACCCCATTCGTACGTGGTTAATTGTACTTTTTTCCTTACCTTCCCACAATTCGTGTATTCTTCACTGGTCTCTCGAAAGTAGAAAAAGACAAAGTCTTCGTATTGCTGGGAACTAACGAAGTTGGGAGCTGGAAAAAATATTAAAGGAACACTTTAGTTTATAAAAAAAGCTTTCTCTTTTTGGTAATGGCTTAACATCATTCTATTACTTGTCTACTTTCCCACTTGTACATTTTCCTTGGAACTAGAAATGTTTCTATGAAAAAACACAAAGGCACAGTTCTAAATGGATCTCTAAGTCATTATAAAACGACTAAAATAGACAGAAAAAGAAGAGACACTCCCACTCCATTACCACCAAAAACCTAGAAGCTGGAGTAGGCTATGACGCTGATGATGTTGGCTTATTTTCTTATTTTGAAAACACTTGCTATAACGAACGGTCCTTATAGTGGATAAGTATAGTTTTGAGGAATTTTAAACTGTTATACCAGAGTTTGCCTATTTTTCCACAAATATTTATTCCCGGTATTCTAAACAGAATAGGACAAAAGGAACATGCAGAAATGTATTTCCTTCTCTAAAGCGATTACCGGAGAAAGCATCTAATTTTCTGTACAAGTGGTTTTTTTTCTTGGGAAGGAGACAATACAACTCTAACGAGGCTCTCGAGCTAAGGAAGCTAGTTGAAGAAAAGTATGTGATTACCATTTAGATATTTTAAATCATACTGGGTCGTCCTCAAAGAGTCCCATCGATGAATCAACGGATCTACCTCGGTGAAGTCAGCAACGGTGCCGGCGTAAACGTCTCCGTCTGTAAAATTTTGCATTATCATTATTATCTCCAAGATCTTCGCCATCATCTTATAAAGCTACACAAACATTATCATCAGCATTAGAAACACCATCGTTTTTGAAGAATCGTTATTTTTCATACACTGCACTGCACACTATCATTATAATAAGGAAGATGAGTGTTTTTTTTAAATAGGAGCAGGGCCAACCACTTTCACCAACACCCCAGGACATGAGCCAACAAACATTATGAAGCACGAGCTCCTTCATATCGTCTTCAAAATCATCATCTTACACTGGTCCCATTAGGGCAAGTGTGCAACCTAAAGTGACTGCATAATAGCTACATGCCCTTTCATAATGCCCCCTCGCTTTCTTATTGAGGAAACATTTTACTTGATAGGGATACTTTCCTCTTCTCGTTTGCGTATAAAAAAGCCTTCCTTTCTTTAGTATTAGAAAGGTTACAAAAAACGTGTACGATGACGTGATGAGGTTCATTTTAAGATATTTTTCTTGGCATAATATCATTTTTCTACTGTATAAAGCTATCATTTTCTACAACATCGTTATTATACTGGTTTAAAATCAAATTATAGAGAGTTTTTATAAAAAAAACCTGTTATCGATCCAAGAAGGGTTTAAATATTACAATAGCACACACCAGTTCCACTCTCATCATAATCATCACGCTACATTTACGTCTTTGTTGTGCTCTTAAAATATTTTTGCTGGGGACATTGAGAAAGTGGAAGATTATACAAACTCTAGAGCACTTACCAACGACGGTAGAGGTACTGTTGTGTTTCGGATCATAAGGGCAAATCCCTTGACCAGATTTCTCCGCCCCGGTTTGCGTATAATGTTGACCATTGGCACTTAAATGATAATAGCGGCATCTCGGCTTATACGCATTTGTCCCACAAACAAGCATCTTTCCGGGGGAGACTACGTTCAAGATTCTAATGTAGTTTTGGCAATTCTCCTGTAAAACATATTATCATAGATAAGAACACACTCCCAAAGGTTTTAAAAATGGATTAATAATCTTCATAAATAAAAAACGGGTGTCTGGAAAGAAAGCTGGGGTTTTGTTATTGCTAAAATAATCAAATGTCATTAACAGAAAATGAAAAGGTCCTTGAAAAAAATGTCCAAAGCCATGTGCAGCGATGTGTTGGGTAATATTGTAAGGGGAAATACTGAAACTTTGCTGTAATGAACCTTCCATATGAACTGTGTATGTTCTTTGTAAGGATTCATTATAGTGAAACTTCTTTTAAAACTTTTTTCTTACCGGTTCCTTCCCTTTTGTAATACACATTTGAACATCGTCTTCATCAGAGTACCATTCCAGTTTCTAAAATCAAACAAGTCATCATCAGCATCATTCAACATTCT
>JAANSO010002254.1:0-14025 GCA_036507315.1 Lepidocyrtus fimetarius
CATAAACGCACTTTTTAAAATATAAACTGCAAAATATGTATAGCATTGTTGTTTTTAAGAAACAATGAAGAAAATAACCAAATGCTTTATCATTTAATGATTTAAATGAAATTATTTTAATGATTTTAAAGACTTTTTGAACGCTTAATGTAATATGAAATATAATACTACTGTTCTACTGTTTGTTTTAAAACTTTATTTGCTGCGATTCTTGTATAATAATTGAATAGCATTTTAAATGGAATGAAAAATCACACCCGTGTATTATTCATTATTATTGCTACAATACGCGAGGTACGTAATTAAATCTTGTAAAACGTTTTTGTACAAAAACTCAAATAAAATGCTAAACCGTAATGTTTAAATTGATCAAAAATCGAAATGGCTTTAGTTGATTAATCATGTGATGGCAAACTGGAATGCATATTAAATAAGAAAGAAATTTGAAATTCTGATTTTTAAAAACGGTTTTCGTAACTTTTTTATTTTTCTTGCTAATTATTGTAATAGTCATCATTTTATAACAATGATCATCTTTTTAAAATCCTCATATTGAACGCATGTAATATAATATCATCATATATGATATATTATGTATATGTAACTTTTAATTTAAAATGTTTGCTTACTTTTCTTGTAAGCCCCTTTTTCATCGCTCTATCTCACCAACCTTTCGTTCTTTCTTCACGTTTTAAAACTTGAAAAAACTTGTATTGCACTTTTAAATAGTAAAACAAAGAGATTAAAGAGTGTGTGCTACAATTCTAACTGGATTTTTAAGGTCTATCGGGACCAAATAAAAAAGAAGTAAGCGAGGAAAGAACTAAAAGTTTTTTGAATGGTAAAGTGGTAAGTATACAGCTTGTCTAATTTGTCAGCTTATTTGGCAAATGAATAAGGATAGCTGAAATTTAAACAGAAAATGTTGTTTGATTGCTAAATTCTATAATTTTGTTCGTCCATCTGCTGGGTTTATAGGTTATTTACAATTTTTATAATTTGCTCATTTTATAGGTTCCGTTCTAAAGACATTTTTATACACGCTTCAAAAGTATATAAGCTGCCAAGATTTAACTTTGTTCAGTTGCCTGTCAGAAATAATGATATCAATTCTCCTACTAGCAAATAATAATACTTTGGAAAGGGGAGATAAACTTTGTAATAGGTTGAAAAATACTGTATCAATTTTCAAAACGTATTCATATTGCTTAAAGATAATTAATAATACTTAAAATATTAATGATTACAATGGCATCGTCGATTCATCTTTCATATTCATATATGTATAATCTCATAAAAACTAAAAATTCATGCACTCAAATATCTTTTTATGTACTCTATAAACAATCTAAATGTACAATTAAAATATATAATTATTGACGCAATGAATTGTTGATGTCTTTGTCAAAAGGATAAATTATTTTTACAAAGTAAAGCTATAAAATATTGGGAGGATGTTTTTCGGAAAAAGAATTTCAGCTTTAAAATATATTTAATTTAAACTGCGATCCTTTTAATCGAAATTATTTTTGGTGTATGAAAAAAGTTTGTTAAGTACATTTTAAGTACAAAAATTTTCTGTCATTTCTCCACAATCGTGGTATCATCATTGCCAAATGCAGAAGGATGAAACTACGACTCTTACGCATATATTAATAATAATATAAAAAGTTAACGATCGTGGCACCGAAGAAAGAAATTAATTACAAACGTCTTATAATATTATTTTACGAGTACGATAATTACCTAATTAAAAAGTTAACTATAAATAAAGTTCTTTGCATTGGTAGACACGTGTCCTTAAAACTAGTTTTGAAACAAAAACAAAATTAAAAACTTTCACATTCCTTTTGATAAAAAGTTCTTTTCATGGCATCTCGTTAATTAAGTATTTAAAGTATATGATAACGTTGTTGATTTTAAAAACGATGTTACATAATTAAGTGAAATACACTTCCGTTTCCGTCGGTTTCCTGTAAGATTTAGTAATATCATCGTCACTTATTTTTATCCTTGGAGCCGCCGTGATGCTCGACTTTGGCATTAGGCAAGTCCCCCAGGGGAATAATACTCCCTCCTCCATTTGCATTCGAAGGGTAAACTTTGTCAAGCTGCTTAACTGATTCTGTGTTGATACAAAGAAAATCAAATTTAGTATTTGAATATTCAGAAAGCAAATTATTTAAATAAATGCTTAAAACCAAAATAACTAACCGTTGAGGTAATTGGAGATTGCAGTTAGGGCTGCAACAATTGCAGGAGATCCAAATCCGTGCGTGATTAACGAAAAGTGAGTAAGATGACGCTGAATAGACTGGTCAAGAAGAAGTTGGGGCCGCGTGTTACATAAAGGACTGCGATCTTGGTTCAAAAGGTCTATCAGCTCTTTCGTCACTTGTCTAAATAAAGAAGAAACATATTTAGTATTTAAACAAATGTAACGCTAATTATTATTTGCTACGTTTCTCAATATTTCTACTCACTTGGTTGCGAGTAATACATCTTTGCGTCGATACGCGTCGGTGGGGTCTGCTGTATGGTTCCTTGTCAAATATTCAGCTACTTGTCTAGCAGGAAACTCAGTTTCGCAGACGTAGCCAAAGTCACGGGCCAAGTGAATTGCTTCGCCTAATCAAAATCAAATTTTCAGGAATTAAAAAATATTTCAAAAAGTTATGCCATAAATCTATCTTTTCTTAATAATTACTTCATTCAACAAGCATAAAAAGTTTCAACAACCATTCAATATTTAACTTGTTCCGATACGCTCAACTGACAAAAATTCATCATCTACATCAATCCATAGCATCATCGTAAATGCTAATAAAATACTAATAACAGGTATAACAACAATAATGCCATCAAAGAACACACAACGTTCAATTAATATACTTTTACAAACTAGTATACTAATCTAAAGTAATAACAATGCAGTAAAGCAGAGAGTGAGTGTGTACAACAATTGAAAATTTTGTGTACAGGAGGTCCTCCATAATTTTCCCTTTTTCTTATTCATCGCATAACTTTTTTCTCAAACAAAATGATATCCCGCAATGCCCTCTCGTTAATGTAACAATAAAAAGTAGGAAAAGGAAGAAGTGGAAGGCTCTTTAGAATGCTAATTTTAACACATCTCTTTCCAATTTACTAACACATCATCATCAAGAACCAGCAGCTTCATCTCCCATCTGCAAAAAAACTTTTCCTTTAACAATAAACTATTCGAAACATAGAGATAGAGAAAGAATCTACAACTTTTTTATTGACCATCTATCCCTTTATGCAACTCTTATAAAGTATTAATTTTAACAGTATGGGGCACTGGCTTTATTGTAGTCGTTTCTTTCTACTTTTTCTGCTTGTACCGATCTACAATAGCGATTTTATATTGTTACTCAACTATGTACATTATTTTATTATTAGCTGGCTCATTGCTGAACACCTTTTTCATTTGAAGTTGAATTTTTGTTGACAATAAGTGATTATGATGAAGTTGATAATAATGATGAGAGAATGATGTCAGTCTTTTTATCTCCTTCAATATGTCAAAAATGTCAACTGGCAAATTGCAGTGTCAAGTTAAAAACTTGAAAAGTGCCAAAATAAAGGTCTATTACTACACAACGGGTCTAGCCAGGTCTACTGTAGAATTTTGCTACGAGTATTTGTTCTAAAAGGGATATTAATAGATAGTAATATGCTACAAACAACAGGGGGATTTTTTAGTTGCTGCTACTACTGATGATGATGATGGTCAAGCTAAAAATTCTGATATTTACCAACTCAACCGGAAAAGATGAATTTACTTCCGCTTGGGCGAATCGATTATTAAATAACGTTTTATGAGATTGCAGACTCGGAGGGATGAAGTAAAATATGAATGGTAGCTCAAATCGAGACAAAGCTTTTAAAAACTTACCTTCTACAAGTGATGTCAGCAGCGTAACATTTGCTGCTTTCCTCCTTCCGGCTGGCAAGTTGAGACCAATTTTTTCTAGTTTTTACGCGGAGTAATCTTCCGCCATTCTTAGATTTGGCCCTAAAATTAAAAATATGATTCAAAAATGGATTATTTTTAATGAAAAAAAGGAAACATGAAATTAAGAGTTAGTAGTTACTAACTAGTATTACAAATAGGAAATTGTTGTTTATTTTACCTCCTAAGCACTCCTCCCAGCAAAGAGGCATTGAGGCACTCTGGGGGTGACAATCTTCTCTGTACCTCACCAACAGTGACCTTGTACTTGGACGTAGAGCTTAAGCAAAGACAGCCTACCAGGAACACTACAGAATACATCCGCTGGAGCTGCTAAACCACCTCCACCCCCTCCACCATGATGAAGAACAAGGTCTTTTCCTTCACGTGGTTTCATGCCTAGTGAATTTAATAAATTGTCAATTTTGAATAAATAATAATAACACTCCTGTAAATTGCAAGATGCGGAAAAGCAAATATTATATCAGAGCGGTTCCCAATTTCACAAATAAAAAATGAAGTACAATTGAAGCCTTACACAGATCCATAAGAAGGCCCCCGCCAACATTAATTATACTACCACCACCAAGTCCTCCCATGGAGGCATTTACATTCTCTCCTTCATCTTCATCTTCTTCCTCATCATCTACCAAATCATCCTCTTCCATTTCATCATCTTCTCCCAGAATCCCCTCCTCCTCTTCTGGTTCATGTTTAGTCAAATACGAACCATTTCCGTTCATGCTTCCGTTTCTCTTCCGTTCTCTTTTGTTCCCTTTAAACCTTGACCCAGAAGCAGACTTTCTAAGATCCTTTCTATTTCCAATCTTATCAATTCTACTTCCAGGACGCTGTTTCGACATCACCCTGCTATTCCTATTATTACTAACTTTGGTTGAACACGTTGAAGACGATGATGCTGTGGAGGACACGGTAATTGTTGGCGAAGATCCATTTAGATATGCGATACCATTACTACCATCACTACCACCGACACAGCCACCACCAAAAATATTGCTAGTGCTACGATCTTTACTATAGTTCACGGGAAATACGTCATTAATACTATTTATCTGACTTTTAGTGCTATTAGCGTCACTACTATTTCTAGTTAAGTTAACTGGCCATGGCAAAATCAACGGTTTAATTTCAATTTCTTCCACTTCCTCGTCATCGTCTACATCTTCCATATCTCGAACACCCTCAACTTCAGCGTAGAGGCCATTTTGATAAGCTATACGCTCTTCATCATCCTCATCTTCATCTTGATGACTTTCATCATGGTTCCCTTCCCTCCCACCTCGTCCACCACGACGCTTATTGTAATAGCTGTGACCATTATTTAGAACGCTGCTACATTCACTACTGTTACTACTTCCACTCTTTATCGACAAAGAAGAAGGGGATGATACGTTATTGTAATCATCCGCCATATTTTAAAATTTTAATGTAAATACCAAATCAACAATATCTTTCTATGTACTCCAAAGAAAGAAAGACTATTTTAAACTTTCACTATACTCATACAAAGCCATTTTTGCACATATACACAATCAATTTAAAGCCTTTGTATAGCCACCGGGGATTTTTGCGTTAATTAGTGATGACTTAAATATATAAAAATACGTTTTCTCGTAAAAATTAAATAGATTTATTTTTTGGTATTTCTATTTCCGGATCGGATACATATTTTCTAATTCAAATGAGGCTTTTGCGTATGTACCTATATCATGGACCGAATTTTGGTGCTAAAGCCATCATGCAAGTAATGATGAGACTTAAATATATAAAAATACGTTTTCTCGTAAAAATTAAATAGATTTATTTTTTGGTATTTCTATTTCCGGATCGGATACATATTTTCTAATTCAAATGAGGCTTTTGCGTATGTATACCTATATCATGGACCGAATTTTGGTGCTAAAGCCATCATGCAAGCAATGTAATATTGTCATATTGTACCCATTTTGTGTATTGGATCGGTCGGGTGCATCAATAATATCATCATCACATCATCATCATCGTCATTATCAGCAGAAGAAGAGTAGTTTGTGAAAGAGAAATGGAACATGATGAGAAATGATATTTGAGAGCGGAATGCATCATCAATGTATTCAGAAAGCAACCCTACATTTTATTTGCTTTCCAATTTTTCTTAAAGAGTACATTATACATGCACACATTACTTGTTACCCCTTCTTCTTCCTCTTGTCTGATTAACCCGTTCCATATCAAAAGTTCTTGGCTTTTTCCGTTTGATTAGCAATATCTTAAAAGAAAGCTAGATTAGTTTAACTAGCAAATCTTAAATTAAATTCAATTTCATAATCGCCATTTACCCTAATTATAAACTTTGTCAAATTCAGAATGTTGGAATCATGAAAAGTTTGTTTTTTATTTTATAATTTCCGAAATCACATGTTCCCACATATCAAAGTAAAACATATTATTTCTGTTATGTAATAATATCCCCTGCATAGAAATCGCGTTTTAAAGATGTATATTATCAAGTTGGGCTTTTATGGGAGATGGAAAAGTGCATTCCCCTTCCACACACATTTCCGTGTATTTTTATGCGTGTAGGTAATACGGTGCAGTAGAATGGCTTTGTGTTATTCTCAGAGGAGATTTCTTCTACCATTTGCTTTCCTACATTGCTTGTTACCTTTTTAAGCTTTTTATGTAAGCAAAGCTCGTAATAAGTTTGAACATGATAACCCTCCATGTGTGGTTCCTAGTTAAATAGAAAATCGAGTCGGGTGAAACCGAATGATCATTTCTCTCACACAAACTTGTCAACCGATATTACAGATGGCCTGGAGGGGCTTTTCGGAGAAATACGGGAGCATTATTGGGAAATTCAACATGAAACAATAAATAATAGAAAAACTTTTTTTTCAAACTTTTCCTTCTTTGATAAACCGGTTAGTGCGTAGGTTGGCTTAAAGATTTTTTTAAAAAGAAAGCAATTCAGATTTTTTAAATCTCTTTGTAATTATAAAATTCCAGAGTGATACTTAAAAAATAAAGAATCTCTCAACCTTTCAAAGTCATTGCCACTGCCACTGCTTCTTCTGGACAGGAATAATTTCCAATTCCAGCTTCATATCAATCATTCACCCACAAACATTTTTTCTTTACCCTTTAATTTCTTTGCGTTATTTTTACTAAATTTTTATTCCCATATTAATGCTCAAATCAAATCATCCAGCTATCATTATTTTCACCCCTCCTCCACCATCGTCACTGATAAATTTGGTAGAAACAAAAAAATCTTAAAATTCCATCACATTTTTTAAGCCTTCTGTCATAACTGATAGAGCATAGTTTTATTCGACGGTTAGTTTTTTCTATCGACCTACCACCATCATATTTTGTTTTTACATCATCATAACCATCGTCATTGTTAGCATCATATCAATCCCAGTAAAATGATGCACTAGCTTATTTTTTTCTCTTGATTTTTTTCCATTCGTTCATCTTTTCACCTTTTTTTATTCCATGGTACTGTAATAACCCGAACCCTATCATCATCATTCCAGAGTGAAGGAGTATGATATAAATCATCATCATCGTCCTGTTGATCATTTTTAAGAACAATGTATCTTTCTCTAAATATGCGTATCACATCTTTCTCGCTAGAAAAATATCGTTTTAAAAGTGCATCTTTTCAAAACTTCTATCTCTCTCTTCAAACAAAACGAGCGAGCTATGCTTGACGCTTTACCCCAATCACACCTGTCCCAAATATTTCCCAATTTTCATATGATTAATTAAAAGAGCTTTCTTAGAAGATGCATAATAAATTTAAATGATGCCCTTTATCAGTATCCATCAGTTTTCAGTTACTGGCAACTTGCAGCAATTTAATATAATTTGAATTTTTATATATCAGCCTTTTTGCCATTTACAATTTGCAGCCGGATCTATTTTCCATCCTTTTGATTGTGATTCTCCTCCTAACGACTCTTAATAATTCCATGTTCGCTCACCATCAAATTTCAAATCAAACAAAAAAGTTTTCATATTCCTACTTAACTTCCTTTCTATTTAGCCACACTGCCACCAAGCAGTCTGGCAAAACTCGCTGGTCAACAAGTTTTTACTCGTTTTTGATGTTGATAAGCCGTATTCAACTTTTACTTGTTACTCACACTTATTATAAACATCAAAACAATACACTGATGATCATCAACGCAAGCTTTCCTCTCCATTTCTCCCTGTTTTTTTATTTTTGCCTGCATTATTATCCATTACTACTTCTAAAAAGGTATATATTCCCGAATTTCTTGTAGATCCAGTTTTCTGATTGCAACCAAAGCCTGTAATTATTACATTCCTGTTTTCTTCTTTCTTTCCTTCCTCCCTCCTCTCCTCCTCCGCGAAACAGAAAGAAAAGAAAGGAGTAAGTGAGACTGACAGAAGGCAATGCGATGGGAGATGATAGGAAAAAGAATCTATTCCGACTTAATTTCATTTTTATTGCCGGACCAATGTAGCAATAATAATACTATTCTTATCTAAACTACCTTTTTACCTACCTGTTTAGTGTTGTAGACTCATATCATGATTAGAAGAACATAACGTGGACATGATTATGATAACGAATTGTACAAAAATACCAATCCACCACCACCGTTCAAAATGAGATTAAGTAGGGATATATGCTTGGATAATATAAAAAATTACACACTCTCACAGACTCTAATATGGATTAAAGAAAGTATTAAAAAATGAAAATTTAGAGGTGGAAATGGAAGTGTTTCTTTTACACAATTTTTTAAAAAAATGTTTAGTTTTTAATATTGTTTGGACATGTGTAGAATCTCATGTATCTACAAATAGCGAGTGATATTAAGAAAAACCAATTAAAGTAACATAATAATGATTATAGTAGTGAAGAAAAAGGTGGTGGTTGTTGTGTGGTATGAAATGTAATACGGTTATAGTTTTTGATGATAATGCGATGGTGGTATAGGGGTAGGTAAGTCATGTATAAAAATTTATTTTTTTCATGTAAAAACCTAATTCGATTATAAAAGTAAAGAAAAAATAGCGAAAACAATGAAGATAATATTAAATCGCTTTATGACGCATTCAAAGATAAAAATGTTTTTGAAATGTAGAAAATCCATCCGGTCAGTTAAAGTTTTTTAGTTTTATTTTATTTAATATAAGACATAATGATAGTATGGCAGTGGTGATGGACGGTTGGACAGGATTAATATTAGTATGAGGGTAAAAGCTCAAGAACTATCGCTTACAGCTGCTATTTTTGGTCATTTTTATTGGTAAAGAAGGGCATTAAAGAAAGAAATAATGAGAGACTGTTCAAATAGGCATTTATTCTGTCCAGTTTAATTTACTCAGGATCATCATCACCAAGAAAAATATTTATGTTCTGATTAGAAAACCGAGCTTCTGTCATGTTTTTTATTCAACAGGATGTCATAATAAAATAAAATAATTTTGACAAGTTGTATGCAAGCCTAGCTTTAGATGGTATTTATATAATTTTACTTGAACGAGGCAACAACTTCTTGCTCAAGTTGATGATTGTAATGATGATGTATTTTTAATCAGTAGTATCAGCATCACTGCCAGTCCAAGTGTTTTTATAAAACCAATTAATGAAGAAAAACTGGACCTTGACTGAATGAGTAGGTAGTACATTTAATACTAGTATTAAGTGAATGGAACAAAAACAAGTTTATCATTTCATCTAGGTTCTGCCAGACTATTCGGAGTCAAGTTCAAGACTTTTTTCTCTCAAAGTGAATAAATTGCTGTTAATTCCTAGGTTGAAAATTAGGCAGAGATTTATGTATCCCGTATGGAATCGTCAAAAATTAAATACATATTTTCATCTCACAGACGAAAGTAAAGCATCAAACATTTTTTGTTATTTTCTCAACTTATATTAAATTTTTATAAACATTGGTTAAATGATTTGAAAAATGAATAAATTCAGCCGTTTATTCCAATGACAAAGTCATAACAAGACCACACACAAAGTGACAACAGAATATCTGCCTTCCCTCGTCGTTTTATTACCAAAAATCACATATATTTCATATCTCAACATCCCGTACACTTTTCAATAGAGTTTGGATTGAATGATTCCTTCTTATTATGTAAAAATAGGTAGTTGATTCATTTATACTGCTACAATACAGCAAATTCCTCCCATTCGTTTCATATCTTTATGAATGTAGAGCGCTATTCATACGTATGCCTTAAAAACGTAAACTTTTGTCACTTTTATCATCACTCCTATCATCATTCTCACCAGTTTTATTCATCGGGAAGGAGTGAAAGCCTTATTCTTTCTTCCCTTTTCCCCTACTTCTCACTCATTCCCATTCAATTTTACTCTCGTTTTTGGCTAATCTATTATTACGCAGTTTTCAAGAGGAGGTGGATAAAAATACAGGGGAGCATTATGTATATGATTATGTTTATTTGAAACCCACCACTATCACATTATTATACCGAAAAAGGTTGAGTTTTGACAGAAACTTTAAGTCCCTTGTACGTTATAAAGGCAAATAGTTCTTGTGTCGATTATCGCAAAAGCTCTATTAAAAATGCTCATCGTATATATACAAAACTATGTGTGAATTTCGTATCAGGAAAAATTCAAAGTGAAAAAGAGGTTTTGTTCCAAAAGATAAGTCAAACTATATAGCTTCATTGTCGACAACAACATCATCATCATTCTGATCATCCTTACAACAATGATAAAAACTTGCTATTGTCCTGCTTGTATACAACTTTTGCATATTTGCAGTGAAACTTGAAAAGATCCAGGATTTTTCCATTCTTTCTTCCTCTTTCACCCTTTTCTTTTCTCATTTTCCCAACCGGGACTCAATTTCCTTTAGCATCGTGCAAAATGATAGTTTTTTGTGCGTGGATTTGGAAGTTTATATGAATGGAAAGAAAGTATTACGTTTATTATCAAACTTTCATGACCAGGGAAAATTCCTGAATATTTGCAAACAAGCTGCGACCTTGTCTACAATATTTTCATTTTGATATTTTATCGTAAATTTTGAATATAAAGTAAAATATACATCTCGTGCATAAATATTTAAAAATCTTTGTAAATCATAAAGTTTAACTGGTTCAATTTTGAGAATTTTTCTGCTTAAGATGAACTCATGTAGCATGTTATCTGTTTTCATAATTTTAACAATTTCTATTGGAAAATGTTCAATATGTAGAACATGTTGGATAAAATATTAAAATTAAATGCACAAGATGATCATTCAATATAAATAAAAAATACTTTGGAATATTTTTTCTTATCATATTCAATACAAGAATGACGGTGGAAGTTGTATGCTACCCATCATTTGGAAAATAGTCCATTCCTGAAATTCCGTTTTTTCATCCGATTAGACATCTTAATTCGAGCATTAGGTTTCCATTAACAAAACTTTTGCATTTCCTTTTGAAATTTCTTCTCAAAATTATGTACAAAGAATGTGAAATATTCAGTGGCAAGGAATTGGAATTTTTAAATCAACGTATTGATTCTTAATAAACTTTTGCCTTATTCTCTTCTTAAATTCTATCCTCTCTTATACATATTATGTATGCATACATCTTAATTGCTTTATGAGAACCGCTCTGAATATTATTTTAGGAAGCTTATTTAGCAATGAATTTTAAAAGAATTAAAATTTTGGACTTACTTTTGAGTAAAGGAATGTCTGCTGTGATGTATTGTGCATTCTCTTCCACATTGTTCTGTTTGGATTAAAAAATAAAAATGCTATTACGTATTGCATATTGGTCAATTTATATTTTTTTGTGTTTTTATGGTAAACGTCAAGCAAGAAGCATAAATATAGGGAAAATAACCGTAGTATAAACAGGGTAGTATATAGTAAAGATACATATTTACAATAAAGAGATGACATGCAAACTACTTCTATAAACGCTTATTAATAAACACTTTTATAATAAATTCAGGCATGAAATAAAGATAATAACTTGAAAAGATGGTGATTATCATCAAGACCATGTAGTTTGTATGGATTTATCGTTTTATTGTAATTGTTCTCTGGGAGTTGGAAAGAGTTATGATTAGGAAAGCTTTTACATAGGCAAAAAATAAGAAACCGAGGAATATTTTCTTAGGCAAGGTTTACAGACATGCAATTCCTGAGTATTTTATAGCTTAAAGTTGACATGAGCATTCGAGAGGAGGGATGATATGGCTTTGGTGTGAAATAGCTGAGCTATTATCCTTTTATTATTATGTAAAGTGTTAGCAGTGGAAAGGTCAAGTACAATTTTAGATTGTTCATACAACAATAACTAATCGTAAGCTAGCAAGAATATTATTACATGGCATATTATTACATTCCCAAGCAATGAATTTATTAAAAGTTTGGTTTGAAATGAAAGGGTTCTTTTGAAAGCTTTATTATTAAGATAGTTAAAAAAACTGGGTGAGCAAATAACGTTGGGATATAATTGCATCTACGATAACTCAAAATTATGCTTTTGGAGAAAACTCTACCGGCATCTTAAAATAGAATTTGGCATGTAAAATAGAATCCTGGCAAGATAAGACGAGTGAGAGAGAAAAGAGAAAGAAAAGAGTCCCAAGGCAATCGATTTTGTTACCATAATCTGCGGAATGAAAAACGGCGAGAGCGTAGTGGAAGGACGAACAGAAGGAAGCAGCAGCATGAGTAGAAGAGTTTGAATTGGTGTGAAGAGAGGAAGTAACCCCGGCAGCAGCCGCGGCAGCATGATAAGAACGAACCTGAAGCCCATGATCCTCCATGGACAGGGCATTGTGGTGGTGAATGAGCACGGAATTATCCTGTTCTTGGACTAATGCGTGATGATGATGATGGTGGTGGGTAGCGGAGCCCGGGACCAGCACGTCTCCAGATGATCCACGAGACCCGCGGATTGTCGCGTAGTCAGCTATAGAGCCATTGTTTGTTATAGAGTTCCCTCGGGATCGATTAGAAGTGTCGTAGAAATTAGGGGTGCATGGAGTGAAGAGACTCATCATTTCGGGAACGAATGAGGTCATGATGTGAAGCGTGGTGGGATGATGGTGAACGGGCAGAGTTTGAGGAGGAGGAAGACGAAACTACTGAAGATGAAGCTGCCGACGCAGCTGCTGCAGCAGCAACAGCTAGTTGATGGCCCTGGAGAAATTTCATATATGTAATTCAATGTATGCAGTCTGGTTCTGCTTTATCGCTGCTGGAGAACTTTGTGAAAGAGAAAGGCGGAAAGAGAAAACACCAAAAATTTCTTGCTTACCTGATAATGTTGTTGATGAATGGAGTTAAGTTGGGAATAAGGATCTCCTGCACCCGCAGCAGCAGCCACAGTGAGATGTGCGGTGGCAGCGTGAAAGTCAATCTGTTGAGTGGTGGGAAAAGGTGGGGGAAAGTAAGGGGGTTGAAAATCTGATGTTGGCGTCATCCTTGTCGCTGCTGCTGTGGATGATGCAAACGGGGAACCGGAGGCTGCTCCTCCGGCTCCTATGGCACCAAGCGTTCCTCCGTGGGTTGCCCCAGCTGAGACCCTTTCCTGCAAGGACAGAAGATTTGAATATAGTAATTGTGCCATGAATTGAAACTTGAAATCTTTTAAAGATCATTCTCGTGTTTTTGAACATCATCTTCTTCGCTATACCATGAGGAAATGGTGAGGAAAGTTTTCTATTCCTTCCGTGCATTTCATAATGCAGATTAGACACGTTTTATTTTCTTAAACATTTCTTTTACTTTGTCATTAAAACAAAGACATAGTCGATAAAACAAACATTTCACAACCTATAGCTAGTCGACTTATAAAAATCTCAAGTTGCCCCACACTCATTGTTTTCACTAAATTTGCGATATACAATGCACAAAAACAATTTAGCTAATTACTTTTAAATTTTCTGGATCGCATTTTGAGCAAAATCCCATTTGAAGTACTTTAAAACTTTCATCAAACTAATGTTGAAGATTGTAAAATGAAAAAAGAACCAAACCTGTACCTACATAAACACATTACACATACCA
>JAANSO010002255.1:0-14023 GCA_036507315.1 Lepidocyrtus fimetarius
CGATAGCTGCGTCATAATTTTCATGTAATGAGGATGGCAAAGAGTACGTATACACCGGATAATAGCTTCGCCATTGTGAATGCTCAAAAGCTGGAATTTAGAAAAAATACAAAAAGAAATTAGCAATAATTGAAAAATAACTGCCTTTAAGATCAAAAGGTTACAATTTCGAAATTTTGAAGTAACTCACTCGATGAATCAATAGAAACAGATTCAACTGTTGTTATTATTCCTGGAGAAAACAGAAGCACTAGTAGTACCATATTAACATGAAAAAGACATGTTTTCCTTTCATCAACCCGGTGCTCCATTTCCATAAAAATGAGCAGGAAACTTTCAACCTTCGAAAAGATTAAGTAAAATTATAGTCTCAAATAGTGTGAAATGCTGCAGCAGTTTTTCAAGACTACGTCCAGTTGTGGATTTATTCAGGTTTATTTATACTACCCTTTTGGGGTCAGAAAAGGTATTTGTAATTTTTCCTCGACATCCCTCTCCTATCTGTGTGGCTTCCTGTCTAGATAAAATCTGAAAAATACTAATGGAAAGCGAATATTGTAATTTAATAATTTTTGATCAACCTAGATAAATGTTGCTTATTTTGTACGAGAGGAAATCATGAAATTATATTTATGCCATGATAAATTTAACCTTAATTAAAAAATTGATACGATTACTATTACTGCTTTTATCAGCATTCTTTCACGGCATCAGATACGCATACATTTACATTCAGCAGGCATTATTACATTGCATTGTGAGCTAAGCGGCCTGGGCGGAAACGAATTTTTTAGACTCCAAGATTGGGTTAATGAAAGAAATGTGTAAGAAAGTGATATCAACCAAATATTATTTTAGAAGGAAGACCTAATAAATAAATGATAATCAGGAAACGCCTGTTTACAAAATCTGCCTAATTGTACTACCTCTAGTACAAAAGTCTGGATCTGCCCATATCAATGCCCTTTCATAGATTTTCAAAGTTGACCAAATTCTCAAAGTCTTATGAAAAACCTGACGGGAAAATGCACTGATTGAAATGGTTGTATGATAGTTTATGATAGAAATTGAACAATTCTATGTTTTCAACTGAGAAATGTTTTATATGAGCTACTATATGCTACGTTTATTCAGAAAGTATAGAATTGTTACAATTTCAGTGGTCAATTATTATTTAAGCAGCGTTCCTAATCCTCAGCACTAATACCTCCTATTATTTGGCATGCGACGATTGTATCGGTTGTTATTGTAATTGTAGCCGTATCTACCATATCGGGCTATTCCCCGCATTTTGGGCTTGTAATCGTTGTAGCCAAAATAATAATCGTATTTGTATGAGTTAGAAGAAGAGCCACTGCGGGGTTTATACCCGTACCCATCAGACGGCATCGAACCTGGCTTATCTTTGGTCACTGGTCGCGAATTAGTCCTGAAGCGGGATGCTAATGAAAGAGAACAACACGCAATAAGATATATTATGCAGGGAAAGAGAAATGAAAGTGATGAGCTGTACAAAGTAACTGTTTTTAAAATATGGAATAACAACAATAATCACATTTATTTTCAACAAGCCCAATTACTTTAAACATTTTCAAATAAATCAAACATGATTTTTCATAACAATTAAATGACTAGCCTTGGTAGTATTGCGGCGGATTATAAGATGGAGGGTTGTAACTGTAGCTTGGAGGAGTATAGCTTGGCGTATAAGTTGGAGTGTAAGATGGAGTATACGTTGGCGTATAAGATGGAGTATACGTTGGCGTATAAGATGGAGTATACGTCGGTGTGTAGGAAGGCGTATACGTTGGTGTATACGATTGGCGTATATGTTGGCGTGTACGATGGAGTGTACATCGGCTCGTAGCTGGGCGCTGGGTAGTCATAACTGGGCGCAGGGTACGTCGTTGGGTAATAGCTCGGAGCAGGGTATGATGGGGTTGGGTACGAAGGGGTGTAAGATGGTTGATAGTAGATATCAGGCTCTGGATAATAAGTCTGTGGTGCAAGGACAGCTCTTATCATATGAGTGAGTCCAATAGTTGTCAACAATCGATTCGACGACTTGTTGAGTCACCTTCGTAGCCCTGATTGGATTTGATTGCTGCTGAGAGTTATAACCATAGCTATACTGTTGATTACTGCAAGTAGCTATTTCTTGAACGATAGGCGTAAAGAACAGCCCTCTTTCTCTCTGGCTTTGGTGGAGAAGCCATCATCCTGAAAAAGAGAAAGTAAACAATATTATTAGTATTATGCGTCAAAAGCAAAAAACTAGAGATTTCAATTGAGACAGAGTTTTTATTGGATATAATTTTTAGAAATGATTTTAGATCACTTACTGAATGTCCTGCTTATAGTAGCTTTGGTCGTATGATGAATAAGTCGCAGTGTATGGAACAGGATTGTAACCATATCCATAACTAGTAGGATTGCTCGTAATTGCTGTAGCCAGCATCATAGCTACTGTAGTGTTCAGGAACAAGGCAGAAAACGGCAGCTCCCTTATCCGCAACACAGGCGTCTGAGCCGTAGACTCCGACAAAGCAAACTTCCTCGTCCTGGTATCCATACCCGTAAGATGACATTTGTGGCTGGGCACCGTATCCATAGCTTGGAGGACATTGAATCTCCTTAACAGTTGCCTTCCTTGGAATCTTACTTTGATCCTTGTATTCATAGTATTCTTGATAATACTGAGCCTTGTAGCTTGGAGTGTAGCCGTAGCTTGGAGCTGGCTGATATCCATATCCATAGCTGGATTGAGGTGTGTATGACATTGACTCCTGAACCTCCATTGGTTGTGGGTGCTGTGAATCGACAGAATTTTTAAATGTTATCATTGGATTCAAAAATATACAATAAAATAAAGGAGCCATTTTTAATTTAGCAAACTTACGTTACGTAATTCTGTGGTTGGAGAACCATACCATCCGACAACATAACATTCGGAATAAGGATAAGAATAGCTTGGAGGAGTATAAGAGTAGCTAGGTGGGTTGTAGCTATAGCTTGGAGATGGATAAGATGGTGGGCTGTATGGAGCTGGATTGTAAGTTGGTTGATAAGAAGGCATTGGATTGTAAGAAGGTTGGTAGTAAGGCTGGGCATTGTAGGACTGTTGTGGAGCATATGATGGAGTGGGGTAAGAAGGAGTTGGACTATAGCTTTGTGGGTAGTAGCTTGGAGTTTGATAGTAGGTTGGGTAGTACTGAGGAAGACAGATACTACCAACTTGCGGGTACTTGTCATTTGCGTGTTCCGGGAAGTCAGTGACTAGCAGCAGAAGGTCTGAGGTTGGAGGTCCGTATGAGTAGCTCATCAAATAAGAATCGTACGACACAGGGAAAGCTTCGCATATCCTTGTGTTGAAGTTCTTGTAAGGTTCGTACTCATTGTAGTTGGTAAGAATGTCCCAGTCTCCAAACCGAACCCTGTATTTATCGATTGAACCCTTAATACAGGAACTTGCAGTCAGTACATACCTCCAGTGAAGCATAACACCTTGGCACACAAAGTTCTGTAGTGATAATTTTTAAAAATTGGATTAAAGAAATCATTTATTGCAATTGCTTTTAAAAAAGTACAAAGTTTTAATTAAAGTTAACTTACGTAATATTCATCTTCAATAATAGTAATAAATGGATATTTTCCAAATGGAGAAACATCCGAATTGCCATATAAATCGTCATTTGTGGCTGGTATTACTCCGCAATGTAATGAAATATTCAATTCTTGGTACTAACAAACAACACAAACGAAGAAATTATTAAACGACATTTCTTAAAAACGATTTAACGATAAATCTAAAAGATTGTATCAAATTAAAAAGGTACTTACGGTAATTGCGTCATAGTTATCGTACTCTTGATAGTATTGAGGTACGGGGTTGTAAGATGGAGGACTGTAGTACGTCGGTGGGCTATATTGCGGTGGAGAATAGCTCGGCGAGTATGTTGGCGCTGGGCTGTAATATGGCGCTGGTTGGTAGACTGGAGAACTGTACGACGGAGCCGGGCTGTAGGTCGGCGCTGGTGAATACGACGGAGCTGGGTAGTCGTATGACGGCGACGGACTGTATGACTGCTCATAAGCAGGCTGGTATCCGTAATCTTTGAAATTAACAAAATGTAATTGATCAATAAACTATTGACTATATTTCAAAAACTTTTCACATATTTTCAAATTTGTCCATCCTTAACACGAAAAACTATTTTTTTGACGGTATCCCACTTACTTGATGGATAAACAGGTACAGAATTAACTGCTGGTAACGCCGCGGAAACCAGAAGCACTGATGCTATCACAGCAATAGAAGTGAAACCTCTATTCCTTCCAAAGATCCGTTCCCTCATGGTCACCAGAAATGGAAACAAACTTTCCAAAAAATTATGACTAGAAACTGATATAGAAGGTTGTGACGAGCAGTACTAGTTTCACCAGACTGACTCCTATTGCTACATTGGTATGGGTTTTATTTATACCCTCGGCTTCGTCAAGGTCAGTAAGACCTTTGAAACAGACGTTACTTAGATTAAACCTAACATGATACAGATTGTGCCAGGTTTCATACAATCATAGAAGCTTAAGCTTTCCAATCCTGTTCAACATTTATGCTTTCTTTAAGGGACGAAGCCAGAGCAATGGACGTGTTAATTAAGAAACTACCTTTGTAAGCCATAAGCAAGTGTCACACACGTGCTTGAACCTAATGGATGCCTTGCCATTCATTAATTAAAAACTAAAGACAAGTGCATCATTCATTATATAAAAAAGTCGGGAATATTTATTCATAGTATGCATGCCACTTCTCAAAAATAAATACACATCACATTCATCTTCAATACACAGTAGAAAATCTAAAAATTGTTAACATCAGATCACATTACTATTTCCTTGTTCATTTGATCTTAAAATTACCGAGTGTCATCTAAAATAGATATTTTTCATTCTTTCATATAATTCAGTCCGAGGTAAGAGAGCTTCCTCACTTGATTCAAAAATAGGGTCTATTTTAAACCAGATAAAACCAAACCGATGTCAAATTATGTAAAAGACCATTTTTATGAATGAAGCAGATATTTGTGGGTAAGACTACTTACGAATTTCGTTCCGGTCTAGACATTCTGTAGCAATCAGCATTTGTATTATTTTGAAGAGCATGTCGACACCACGTTCAACCTCTTGCATGCAAATTCTACCAAGATTAGAAACTCCTCCTCCACTACTATTGGTAGCTGTTGCGATAGCATGTTCTCTTTTAACCCGTAGTTCTTGAATCAAGGTCATTATATGGGGAATAACCTGCAACTGTGCACCCTTTCCAGCTCTTTCTATGGATGATAATAAAGCAAAGTGAAGACGCGATTCTCGATTCACCTCGTCATGTCCTGAATTCGTGGATTGTAAACACCATCTAAACAAGTCTGCATTTTCAAGAAAAGGTTTTAAAGCATTTTGAATGCTTCTTGGATCCATTCATATTCATAAAAGTCTTATATCAAAAGGTTTTATTCTTACCAAATACTGCGGATTGTGGTGCGACAAAACAAACCCGAGGATTGGATTCAATCCACGTAAGTTACTTGCTCGACCAAACGTGGTGGTGGTTCTAACATAAATGGAAAGCAATCCAGTTAAAGTAATTATCATTATACTACATCAACATTTGAATAATTCTTTTAATGAAATTAATATGAATGAGACTGCTTACGCGTAACTCTGTAAGCTTTGCCAATAGCGATAAGAAAGGTGGCAGTAAACAAATGAGCCTTCTGAGGCAAGTAATTATATTTTTCAGGAAATTCGTCCGTTACAAAATCTCTCGAGAGATCTACTGCAATGTTGAGTGCTCCAGGATTCTCTAAACCGGCTGCCTATTTTTTTAAAATCAGAACTGTGTCATTCAACTTTTATCTAAAAATTAATGGAAATATGTACTAAAGTATGGCAAATTCAATGAAAGCTTGTCCTTTGTACGTACCAACATCCAGCTCCCTATAGATTGTAATATATCATACTTTCGAAATGCAACGGCTAATGAACTAACCAGTCCAAGGATTCTAAGCGGGACATCCCCTTCTGTTAAAATAAATGAAATCATGAGAATTATTTTAGTTTAATAAACAAGGATTCCCTCACACAAACATCTATGTAAAAACTTACTTTGAAAGTTTACAGAGTAAAATACCGTATTAAAGATGGCTTCTCGATCAACTTCATTCCTATTGTATGACAGGTAGTTTAATATTATATCTGCCAAATGAAGTTGTTGCACTGTCGTTAGTTGCTGCAATAGATAGTAATGTTCAGATATCACCATTAGTCTCTCCATAATACACTTGTCATGTCATATTATAATGCTTATCAAACAAACTTAAGAAATATCCTTACCGTTCTCTTAATGTCTCGAACATCAACAACATTGAAAATGAACTGGTTAATGAGATCAATGAAAACGTCTGGTTTCCAAACCATTCCATTTGCCTTGCAAGTGATGTAAATATGTTCTGAAAATGAAAAGTGGTAAATAATGAAAGTTTGCAAGAACAAAATGTCAGATTAATTAACTTTCATCTCCAGTATAGTCATGTGAAAACTTACCCAATTTTCCTAACAAGTCTTTAGCATTATTTGGAAATCCAGACCACCTCAAACTAGCCACAATTTCCGCCATTAACTGGGAATTCATCTTGAAATATGAATTATGTAACCTGAAATAAGAACAAGTATATTACAAACGCATTTAACTTTAACCGGCTCGGTCGGCTTAAAACTTACCTTTAAAGGATGATATAACAAATCCTAACTTTCCAATTATCTAAATGTCTAATTTTAGATTAATTCCTTAAATTACTCCAGCCCAAGATCCTTAATTTGGAAATTGTTTACGAGTTGATAATTACAGAGTTCAAAGTCTGCACAAACCACTGTCAATAAAAATTAACTCTAATTCAATGGCCAATATACAATGCAACAGTTTAGGTTGCATACACCATGATGTTTAATTGTCTTTAATTAATTGTTAATTAAAAACACTTTGATTTTGTAATTATTCGTAATTCAATGTGAATAGCAGACCATTCACGCTTTCCTGCTTTCATGTCATCTGTTTCTTCCCTTTTCAAGTACCATGCATTTAGAGAAAGAGGCAGTCACCGAGCAAAAATGCTTTTTCTTACTTCACTTTTCTCACATAAATGCTGCTCTAATAGTCCGGCTTTCACAATTTAAATCTGCAGAATTAGGTTAAATTGCCAATTAAAATTTGTAATTAAACTTGTCAAAAAATTAAAAGCATGATGTGACATTAACCTGTCAGAAATCATAAGAAAAGTAAAGGAAAAATGGATTAAAAAGGAGCAAAAAGTGATTAGCAGAGGGTAGTTTCGATCTACCGACCTCTGGGTTATGGGCCCAGCACGCTTCCGCTGCGCCACTCTGCTATTTCGTTGAAATGATGGGAAAACTATCTCACTTTTAACACTTCTCCTACAAAGCACTTGAGATATTTTTACCTTCCATTGCGTCATTTCATTTCTCATCTCTGAATGGACATTTTTTGGCACTTCCAATATTCACGCTTCTATGATGAGTAAATAGTGCAAAAAATATAATTGCATCAGCAGAATTGAATTTGATGATTCATGTAATATGAAAAGTTAATTGCTGAGTAATAATTAGCCAAAAAATACAAAAAATGTAATACCCATGTTTAAGGCAAGGAGTTATGAAACTTAAGATGAAGGTATTTGCAGGTATGTATTGGCTAATGAATTAACTTTCATGAATTAGAAATTGATGTTTTTTTAAATCATAACATAACATATACAAGATTTAAATATCAATGCGACGGTTTTAATCAGTCAAAGCTTCTTATTACGATGAGTATTAACAATCAATATTTTTTAACAATTTTGGGGAAATATGATTCACCGAACTCCTCATATATCATATAATATAATATTTAAATCTATCTAAACTTACTTTAGCGCAAAAACTTATAAGCATACTACCTACTTACACAGGGCAGCATGCAGTTTTTCACAGATATAATATGTCTAAACTAAATTTCAAGTTGGAGAAACACTGGGAATGGAATCATTGCAAAAATATTTATTTTTGATGTTATAATTTAAAAAATACATTATGCTATAAAGGCTAAATAAATATATGTATGGTTGTGGTAAAAGTTAACGTTAAAAGGCAACGTTGTTTGGCACGGCACAGGCCGAAATAGGATTATGTAGACACATCTCATCGATTGATTATCGCTGATAAAGGCACCATAGCTGACTCGGATCGTCTTCACTTCTTGCGGTGAAACTCAACTCTCGAATCCCACTGCAAAAACAATAGAAACTTATTCAAATTGTCATCCCTTTTTTGCAATTTCAATTATGTAATCAAGAAAAATATACAGAATCATGAACTTCCTTACTGTGAATCTGGAGGGGTAACGCACAAATAGTTTTTTCCTTGGCCAATCAAATCGTCATCCATAGAAAATATTCTGTATTTCTTTGTTCCCGGTGGGTCACATTCTTAGGAAAGCAAACCTCCAGCACCCAAGCCGTGGTCGGAGTCTCTCATCATCATCATCCCCTCCTCCTCGATCTCTGCCGGAAGGGCATGAGTACTCCACTACCTCCAATCTGTTTTCAACTTCGCTGGACACTTTCCATTGCCTTAAGCTATTGTAAACAGTGACTACACAGTTTTCTCCTGCGTTATCTGAACACGGTTGGATTTTGAACATTTTTTCAGGTACGAATTCTCCTTTCCATTTGGAAAGTCCGAGGCAGTTCCCTTCTTGAACTGTTATGACTTGGGAATGCTTCTCACGAGATTTTGGATCTTTAACACGGTTGGATTTTGAACATTTTTTCAGGTACGAATTCTCCTTTCCATTTGGAAAGTCCGAGGCAGTTCCCTTCTTGAACTGTTATGACTTGGGAATGCTTCTCACGAGAATTTGGGTCTTTAAAATTTTCAATGACATAATTTTTCCCTTCTTGCGAAGAAAGGTCCAAAGTTCCCTTACGCCGAGCGGTCCTAAATAACCACATGGATCTAACTTTCCCCTGATTTCGGGGATGGATGTATAGTTTCAAACGAAGAGTCTCAAGTGAATTATTGTCAGTCTATAATATCAGTCATGTAAGTATTTGCAAATAACCCGTAATCATTATTATTGACCTTAGTTATATATAAGTATATCAAACAAATAGGAAATATTTAAACTTTTGTTTATAAATGAATTTAAGATAAAATCATTTCAAAAATTTCAGGGGTTCGAATATAAAAATCAAAACAGGTGTAGACAGAATAAAAAGGTGCTTTATTGTACCTGTTCTAATTCACAGGATTAATCATCATCAACATCATCGCAACAATATGTGGGGTAAGGTGGGTATAAGAAATTGTGTGAGACATAAGTGGATTGTAAAGCCTTTTACTGAAAAGGTGTAGACAGAATAAAAAAGGTGCTTTATTGTACCTGTTCTAATTCACAGGATTAATCATCATCAACATCATCGCAACAATATGTGGGGTAAGGTGGGTATAAGAAATTGTGTGAGACATGAGTGGATTGTAAAGCATTTTACTGAAATGAAGTTGCTTTACTTCTTATATATTTTTGCTAACATCATATTATATTGCAAGGAAAACACTTGACAAAAAATTTTTGCCTCTGACTGAGCATTGTATTCCCATCATCACAATAAAATTATTACTATAAAAATTATAAGTATGTATATTGTATTTTTATGGCACACCCTTTGGAGATTTTAGCTTATTGGAGGAGCTGGATTGAATGAATACACGAATGAATTAGCCAGTATTTGCATGATTACAAAACTTTCACTTGACATCTATACTCATAAATTCGCTATATAAAATAAAATATGTGAATCTTTAAGTAATTGTTCTGACCACATACACAATTTTATTTGCAAAACACGTGCATGCTTTAAATGATATAAAACTGTTCAAGTAAAAGTCGAAACGAATTTTACGGAAGAAAGTTGCGAGTACAATTAAAGCCACACACGAAAGAATCTATCAGTTTTCAATCAGACAAAACCTTGGTATTTTATGAAGCGGCACTTATTGTTAGTGATTATTTGCATTTGGTACCTAGCTTGTTTTCAGTAAATAAAAATACTTATTTGAAATTACCAATCTAACATGAATTTTGAAATTCATGAACACAGCATTCGTATCGTATACAGTATTAAAACATGAAATAATCATTTGCCACATTTAAAAAGGTGATATTGGATACACATGTTTGAATAGGTATTTTACTTTACTAGCCAAATTAATGATCGAATCAATGTTCTCACAGCCTGTCAAAACAGAACCAAACACTGGCTTGAAGAATCAAAAAATCCTATAGTTTATATGTACGTACTACGACGTGAACCCAACATGAAAGGGTAATCGCTTTGGAAGATAAATGCCTGCAAATAAGTTCAAATTGCTTAAAAATACAACCAAAACAAAACTTTTTTCAAAAACCTGAAAACCGAAAAGGAAAAAGATTGATGAAAAGTCTAAGAAATACATCCAGTTTCTACTTTTAGAAGAGCAATGATCCTATCAAAAACGTCTAGCAAAATGTCCGCAGAATAAATGATACAGATGAACAAAAAATTGTAACCTTTCAAACCCAATTATATAACATGATAAGTAACACTTACGATTAGTATTTGTTTTTAATAGGCATAAATTATTTTCATTTACAAAAAAATGCGGAAGCTGAAACAAAAGAACGATCTCGCATTACCCCAAACATTTATAATCAGTATATGGATACATTACTGCAAAACTGGCCTTTCAACTTGTTATGATGATAAGTAAACATTTCTTGGCCCAGATTTATCATTTCTATTTTCCCCAAGCCAGGGAATGATTTTATTGCCAATGTTTACCATATATTATTTGGCAATAAAATCACAGGAAAAGGAAGCAAAAAATTAAAATTTCATATTTTCATACTTCCTTATAATTTGTTTTTCTTTCATTAGAACTTGCTTTGCAGCGTGTTTTACAGCACTTTCATTTCATAGAAATAATGCGCATTTTAAGACACTGGAAAACAAGGTGAGAACAACAAACTTCTGTGAAATCTTTGTTGCAATACGAATGAACTCATTTCTTTAAGTTTTAATGACGAAATGCATTTGAAAGAAAACTACAATTCTGTCACGAATTTGTAATATTTTCCAGAAATTAGTCACACACACTTACTGGGCCACAAGAGTTGAAGTAGTGTACTAATAAAGCATGAAAATCATAATATTTTTGTTACAATATTTTTGAATTGATTTATGATTTGTCTGTTGTTTGCTATAAAACAAAGTGAAAAGTCATGCTATATATTAATTCAAAATCCAAAAAGTAAAATTGTTTTTGTTGTTGTAAGCAAGCTTTTTATAGTTTAGAGTTTGCACCCGTCTTCCGCTGACTCATTCCTAGATTTGAAAGATTTAAAATGACAACAAAATTGGGTTCTAAAAGTGTTTGCTGAATCAACCAAAAAATCCCGTTAATTCATTGTTAAAACTTGACCTTTGTTGTGTGTCTGGTTTTAGAAAAATAACTTTAAAAGGTGTATCAAAATAAGGCATCAAGAAGATTGAAATTTAGCAGACTATTTTCAATTTTAGAAATTTACGACTCTTTGGTCTTTACTTTAAAATGTCATATTAACATTTCATTTTATTGCGTTTCATGATTCATTTTAGTGGGTGGAATAGAAATACATTTTCCAAACATGATTTTTTACTACTCGTTTTAACAAAAGTAATCATTGATTTTAAGTTTTTAAAGCTCATAAACCGATAAAATTGCTACTATTAAGAAACATTCGTCCACAATATAAGTAATAGATTACAGGGTATGAGATGACGCTATCAAAATTCGCTATCAATTTTGGAGTATGATTTCACATTTGCTTTAATTATTTACACTACTGCATCAAAATAAAAAGCAGTTATGCCTGCAGCAATCCTGATAAATATTGTCAGAGTTCACAGAATCAAAACTATAAACCGTGTTAGAAAAATAAATCTTTAAGCTCATTTGATGCGATATTCTGTTTCCTTAAGACCAGGGATGAAAAAAGAAAACATCACCCAAGAGAATCAAATTGTCTGCCATTCAATAAAAAATGAAACTATAGAAAAGAGCACCGGACCAGGCAATAATAAGAATTGACTGAAGCCTGGCATATACAGCTTTGCGGTGTTGACCACGCTAGTTCAATTATTCCGAGAAGTAAACTTCGTCTATCAGGTTGAGGGCTACGTACAAATCTTCAACTAGTTTTAAATCTGTATAACTTGAAATTCACTATCCTCATCGCTGAAATTACAATGAAATGGGAAAATAGCGTGCGCAGAAGGACAATGAACATTTTATCTTTCAATCACAGTGTGCACATTTAAGCTACGGAGAAAATGAATGTTATTCATCTGCGCTTTTTATTACTTCATTTTCAAAACTCTTGTCTTTGTTCATCTGCTCTAATGTTTGTCGTGCAGGCAGACCCAGACCTATGCTAATCTTTTAATGTAAACTTTAGTAGGTTGACTATGGGCATGGATGGACATAGATGGAAGAATGAATAATTGAATTGCTTATGCCCGGGCATTCAAGAGGATGGGGTTGAAATGCATGGAACATGAATATTTATTACGTTTTTAATGCCTCATGTTTTGATTCCACTTCCTATATATAAACAGGGGTAGTTTTTCGGTGGGTCATCAGTTCTGATTAAACTCTGATTCCAGAATAACCCTTGTCAATTTCAAATAAGAAATCATTATTTTTTATTCTTTGATCAATTGAGATTTTCTTTCTGTAGAAGTATCATATTTAAACCACAAACCAGTGTTTTTTGTCTTCGTGTGATTGCTTTATAGTCTACAGAAATATTTAAGGCTTGTGTTCAAAATGGGTAAAGAAATACACGGGAAGATAAAAGGGAATTTAAAAATTCCTTTACTTTGTTTTGTGTTAAGTGCTTTAATTCATCTTTCGGAGGCTCAAATGGTAATTTTACACTATGATTTGTACCAATTTCTAAATACTATTGGCCATTTCTCTAAAAATCATATTGTATCAGATGCTTCTGGTCATTAATTTTGAACCTATAATTACAAATATTTCCTCCATCTATGCAGAGCTATCCATCCTCCTCCAACTTTGATGCATGTCAAAGAGCCAAAATCCCATGTGGTGGTCACACCGCGCAATCGTGTTCGAGATACTGCACAAATTCCGGATATTCCAGCGGGGGATGTGACGGATCATGCTGTTTATGCTCCACTAATACGGATAATAAAAATGGTTAGTTTTTTTCTTAAGCATGTTTAAATTTTTTTCTCATTAAAACCCATGCACATATTCATTAAATGTAAGGAAACCGGATAAGGAAAAGAGTTCATTGACAAGCATACAAGTCACGTTAGTCACGTAACCATATATTTCACCCTGGTAGAATGAAGAAAAGTAATTTGCTTTCAACATTCATAAAAAGAAGAGATTCAAAAACTTAGCAATCACATTTCAATTCACAAAGCATCCGTGTAATTAAATTATTGCATAAAACATTGTGCATGTGGGCAGTAGGTATTTCCTTATGCAAATGTTTAATATGTCGACAAAATTTTGGACATTCTAACCAGGATGATAAGTAATGATAATAAAATATATGCATGTAAATTCTTTGCTGGAAAATATTTCTGAAAATTTCCAACCAGTTTTACTAAATTTTTGAAATCCCCAAAACAAGATTTTTTTTGTAGATTATTACCGATTTAAAATTAACATTTTCAACCGATTTTGTTAGCAACAGTTTACCAGAGAGGACTTTATACCCAACAACATGTCATTATCCTTTCGATAAAAAGAAGAGAAATCAGACAAAAATCTTGTTCAATTTGTTGTAAAAGATTATTACAATATTGCCAAAAATAGTTGCAAATCTTTCCTGAATTTTAAAATAACGTGA